>CATKHK010000105.1:0-135060 GCA_949751835.1 Blepharisma japonicum | reverse complement strand
GCTTGTTGAAGCATTGGGTATAATTTTTTTTGCTAGAACCCGCTAATATATAAGATTAGCAACAAAAATATTAAGGAAATTTCTATATCTAAAAAAATATTTGAAAGTCTGACAATATAAGTGAAATCAATATTTAATCTAAAAATTTTTAATTTTAATTCGAAATGAATTTAAATTGAGTTTAGATTGAACTAATCTTAATTAAATTGCTGTTGCGCTGACAACATGATCTTGAATTGATTGAATTTGAACCACGCTATCAAGTCTAAAGCCAGTTTCATTGAGTAAAGCTTCAAATTGCTCCTTCGATCTTTCTTTTCCATTTAAAACAGCCATCATGTGAATATCAGCCATTCTTGCTCTGAAATAATGATCATTTGACCTATCAATGACATTATCTATGATCTTGAGCTGTTTTCCGGCCTCTAAAGCTCTTCTGCAATTCTGTAAAATTTTTTTTGAATTTTCATCATTCCAGTCGTGCAAAATATGCTTCATAACGATGCAGTCAAAACCTTCAGGGATATTATTTAAAAAACTGCCTGAAATTACACTAAATTTTTCTTGTAAATTGCTATCTGAGAAATTTTTTTCTGCTTTTGATTTGACTTCTTCAAGCTCATAAACAGCACCTGATATGTGAGGGTTTCACTTCAATAGCTCAATAAGAAGTGAGCCATCTCCTCCTCCTACATCAAGAACTCTGTTTGCTGAAGAAAGATCGATTATTTTGTAACCATCTCCAAAAATTTTAGTAACTGCTGCCATTGTTCTTTGGAAAATTTCTAAGAGATCTGGATGAGTTGAGAGGTACTCAAAAGAATGGCATCCAAAACGTAATTCAGTAGCTGATGTATTCTGTTTGGTTGATTCAGTGAATTTTGAGAGCATTTCAAGTTCAAATGGATTCCCAAGCCATCTTGCCATCGCATTGATTTTTTCGTCTATTAGAGCATCAGAAAGAGGAGAATTTGACCATAAGCCAGTTTCTTGATTAAATGAGAAGAATCCCAAAGGCTCTAAAGCAAATAAAATTCTTTCTAACTTTTCTGGAATTGCTGGAGTTTGCTCTGCTAATTGAGAGAAAGGTTTTGGCTCAACAAGAAGTTGTGGGATATTAAATTCAACAACTGCATGAATCATCGCAGTTACTTGTGGCCCCAATAAGAACTGATAAATTTTCCCAAGGTTAGCAAGTCTATCACCCTCCATTTTAATTATAAACATTTTAATAGTAAGATTTTCGATGGATGATATGATGATTAAATAATTTTATGATTAGTTCAAAAACTTATTAACTAATAATTAAACTCAATAGTTATGATTAAAATTTATCTCATCAACTTTAAGTGTTCTTTTATTATTTAGTAACATTTATCATAAATTAATTCTTTCCTTTTATTTTTTTGTAACTTAAGTTTGAAGGATACTTGTCTTTACATCTTGCTAGACAGAAGATCTTAAATTTCTTTTTAAAATTAATACAAAAACATTTTTAAAACTTTTTGCAAATGTTTAAAATATAATCCGGATTAAAAATGCTTCCAAGCAGAAAAGCAATTAATATATTTTTAATTTGAAAGTTAAAATCTCAAAACAGTAAATAAGCTCAAACTATAATAAGCGAAATGCATTAAATCGTATAATAAATTCTTCCTCTTGAGCGAGAAAGAAAAATTTGTTAAGGAAAAGATCTCATTTTTTAGAGTTTTTTTTTGAAATTTAAAAAAATCAACTTTGCAAAGATTAGAAGTAAGTATATATAAAATTTATGTTTTATTTATATTGTAAACTGATGAAAATAAAATAGAATTAGAAAGAGAATTATTATAATTATTATTGATATATCAAAATTTTATTCAAAAACATTTAGCCTGATCTTGGAGAGACTATTAATTACTATTCTTTTGAATTTATTTCTAAATTAAGTTAAACTAAATTGCTGTTGCATTGACAGCATAGAAAATTCCTGGTAGGATTCGAACAATATTATCAAGCCTAAATCCAGTTTCATTCGGCAAAGCTTTGAATTGTTCCTTCGTTCTTTCTTTTCCATTTAAAAAACCCATCATTAAAATATCAAACACTCTTTCGAACCAATAGAGATCACTAGTTCTCTCAGGACTTGATCAATAATTCTAACTCTCATTCCTTTCAGAATAATTGCTCTTTCAAGGATAGGATATATAGTTTCAATTTAGATATAGAGACTAAAGGAAATATTTAATATATAAAATTTCTAAAAAGATTAACCCAGCTTAATGAGCCAGCAAACCTTTCTGCTCTCAATCAGTGTGGAAAGATAGCAACACTTTCTCTTTCAAAACATTGGAAAATTTTCATTTGAAATCAGTCATAATGTGACTCTTGTTGTACAAGTCATTTCAGTCGAGAAGTACTCTGCATTCTAAAATCTTTGGGAAATGATTGCAATTAAGCTAGAAAAAGACTTAAGAAGCAAGGACTACGAGAAAAATCTCTAAATGAGCTTGAAATAATTATTCAATACCGTTCTAAATTTATGAATTAATTAAAATTATTGTTTATGTGCTAATTTAATAAGCGAGCTAAAAATATATAATTAAATTTTTATTGCAAAAATTTATTATCGGCTTACATAAAAACACTAAATTAAAAAATAATGGTTATCATAATCTATAAATATTCAATTTTTGAGAATTCCTCTAAATTCCTCTCTTTTAAATTAAATGCATAGCAAGTTCTGTAGTATTTATTTGTTAGCCACAAAAAAATCGATCCTTTACTAAACTTAACAAAGCTGAATTCAAAAAAAGGAAGACGAATGGTTCCAATAGTGCCTCAAGTATTTTTTGCCCAATCAATGCATGAATTAAGGTAATAATTATTAATGTCACATGTAATCATGTAGAGATTTGAATCTGCATACACTAAGGTTTTTTTCATTAGTCTTCCTATTCCTGCAATATTTATCCCTGAGTAGCTATCAATAAACAAATCAAATTTATATAGCTTGATATGATTTGTTCCACAGATAAATATTGATTCTTTATAAAGCACATAAGAGCAACTATCAGAAGGAGACATAAGCTTTGGAATTTTAACTCATCTGTTTTGACTTAAATTAAATTTGATTGCTAAATTAATATCGCAACCTGAATTATTCCCACCGAATAGAAAAACTGAATTTTTATAATATACTCCACCCTTCACCCAGCCTCCAGGTCCTGCTGGCAAGGTTTTTATTATTTTTAAAGTTTTAGCATCAATGATAAATGGATATAGCTTGAAACAGCCAGGCTCGTAGCAGAATAATTGAGAATTTGGAAGTTCAATTATCTGAGCTGAATAGTTCAGACGTTCGCAGCGCTGCTTTATCTTAAAATTAACATATTTTGATTTCCGGTTGTTTATATCATATATCCAAACTTTTGTGTTAGTTCTTTTTGATTGAAATGAATAGAGAAAATTGAGATCAAAATTTAATTGTTCAATAAATACCTCTATGTTGCCTTTCACCTTTTTACATTTTTCGTTATAACTATAGTAAGTTTGACGAATTTCATTATGATTTTCATATAAGTAGATCATCTCTTGGCTTTTTTCTACTAAAGAGCAAGCATTTACTAACTTTGATTGTAAAGCATCATTTAATTTTTCAGGATCTTCAAGTCCTTGAAAAGTTTTAAAGTTTTTCTCATAATCTTGCTTTAGGCTCGTTAGTTCTTCTTCAACAGAGTTGATTTCTATAATTTTTTTATGTAATTCTTCTATCAGGCCATCATCTCACACCCTCTTAATGGGCTCCATATATGGATTATATATATAGCTAGTAAACCCTGTTAGGCTCTAATTTGCCAAGATGTTTTATAACATAAAAATTATTAATTAAATGCTTCAGGCTAGATAAGAATAAGATATGGATTACGATAAATAGGTGATAATTGGCATAAGAATAACACTTTTTGATATGGGATTTTCAATATGATAGCATATATATTTTTTAGAATAATCTATTTGCTCAATTTTTTTGATGAGATAAGAAAATTATGTCATAAATAGAATATATAGAATGGATGAGTTCATTTTAAAGATAGCATGCATGTATATTATAGGAAAAGGACAAGTGTTATTTGGTAAGATATAGCTGAAATAGCTGGTTGCTAAAGATGTTTTAGGCTTTATCATTGGCTGTAAATGAGTAATTAAATAGATAGATGAAAATAAGCTGGCTTCTTTTCTCATTTTGCTAATGGTTATGCTTCTAAACAAAAATTTTGATTTCTGGGATTCTCAAGATTGCATTTGCATTATATCTTATAGATAGCTATTCTAAGCTTTATTTTAGTTATTAGCTGATGGCTTCAGGGGTGTTAAGCACATGCTTCTATAGAGGTATTTATTATTTATTTTAATAAAGAAATATGATACCTAGCCCAATTGCAAATAACTTCAACAACCTGAGATATGCTTATAATGCTCGCCAATCTGAAAATATAGCTTATGAAAATACAAAAGGAATAATAAGCAATCTAATAAACTCAGCCATAATCGAATTTCTTGAATTAAAAAATCAGGTAATTGCACAGGGTTTAGAAGAAATAAGAACAATTACAGAAGCATTGTCTTTTAAGCTCAGAAATATTGATACCAATATTTATAAATGCACAAATTGCCTCTTCAAAGTAAAATCAGCACGCATTGCTACCTCAGAAACTGATTTAAACGAAAATTTTTTATTAAAGCCTGAAAATCAAGCTGCATACATACTTTTCAATAGAATGCTAAATGATTCATTTTCTGCTTTACCTGAAGATTCGAAAAGAAAGATTTTTTCTCAATTTGATGATTTTTATTTTAAATTCGAAAAAATTGAGACTGAAAAAATAACTGCTAATATTAAGTTAATCAAAGCTGCTCGAAGTAAATTAAACGAGGTTAGTGAAAGCGGTCTATTAGCAAAACATAATAATGATGGAAAGTGTGCAAAAGAAGAAATTGAATCTTCATTTTTTCAGTCTAAAAAAGACTATGAAGTTTTAGACCAAACATTTGAAATAAAATTTCTTTATAATTTTAGTTCATCCAACTTTAAACCCATATTTGATATTTATGGTAAAATGATTCAAGATTTTGATGATGAATATTGGGAATATAAATCAAATATCGATATTTTTAAAGATAATCATATTTACTTTTTCACGAATCAGCATTATCTAACGATTAGTGATATTAATACTAAGAGTCATAAAAAGTTAAAGTTGATTGGTGTAAAGAAAAATTTTAGCAATGCAAGCTTAGTACCAATTCCCGGTAAAAGAGTATTTATATGTGAAAACACAGTAGCCAACCCATGCATTATAAATATTGAAAAGGCGGGTACTAATCCTTCACCTTCAGGATTAGATTGTCTTGAATCAGGAGGAGTTTATTTTAAAAACAGTGTATATATTTATGGCGAAAGAACAACAAATCAGCTAGATTTGGATGCTACTCATATGTATAGTTTGATAAGAGGCACCTGAAAAAGGCTGGCTTCTCTTCCACATCCTGCTCATGATTGCTCTATAAATCAAATACCATCCGATGTTTTTCTTGACTGAAATTCATTATAAGGAAATAAAGATTATGAGGTTTGATTTAACTCAAAACTTATTTTGTTAATGACAGGAAGGCAAAAACCCACGATAGGCAGCATAAAATTGCTTCCTTTAGTGACAAAATTATGAAATACCCGCCATAGATGCTTAGAGATTGGACCTTTAAAGTGCCTTAAGACCTAAGTGATTCATCTGGCTAAAGGGCAGCAGTCTATAATATAACACTGGCAGAGAAATGTGTGCGGGTTTCGAAGTTGAATTGGCTTAGATACTTGATGAACGCTGTGAAAATGCAACCACTCCATAGAAAGAGGAAAGGGTTAAGTTTTAATAGGTAAAGATAGCGATAACTATGATTGCTCTTGCGCTGTTTTTAAAAATAAAATTTTAGTTTCTGGATATAGGCACTCAAGATTGTATTTGTATGATATCTCACTAGATAGCTATTCTGAGCTACTGAAGTTAGAGGTCTACAATAAAGTCACCGCTGTTGGAAGCAGTAGAGCATATATTTTTGAGTTTCCGGGAAATATTTATGAGAGTAATGCAGAGGATGAGTATTCATGAAAATGGATATGCTCAAACAAGATAAGAGGATATAATTGCTATAGAGTTTACTATAAGAGATCATTTTACTTTGGGATGAGAACGTCTCAATTAAATTTGTTTTGCAAGTTCAACTTAGAGAAAAAGGAATTGAAAATAATAAAGCTTAATAGCCTTTAATAAAATAGTAATTATAAGTTCCATTTTAATAAAAATATCTCACTGCTTAGTGAAAGGCTATTCAGATAATCCTAACAAAAAAGATTAATAAGCTGAGCACATCCTGGAGAAAAAGTATCAAGAAGAAATTAATAAGTTAAAACAGAAATTAGAGGAAAAAGAAGTAATTTTAAGCCTCAAGAATCCACTATGAAAGATTATTGAACTTGTGTAATAGAGCTTAATAACACCGATTTAAAAAAAAGATTATATAAAATCTAAAAATGCGGAACGCCTCGCTTAGAAATCAAATTAATTATGATAATGTTGAGTCAAAAATGAAACCATTCAAATAATATATAGAAATTTAGAGACTCCCAATTTAGCCTTAAAAAGAAAAAATAACAGATTCAAAATTTGAGTAACCAATCTGCTGAAAAGTCACTGCTTTGACAAATCTGATTTGAAAAATGAAAATTTAGGACTGAGAAACAACAATAGTGATGCTTTCAATAAAGATATAAAATATTAAAACAAGTAATAGCTGCTTTAGCTGAAAAAAAGTAGATTGTATTAATTAAAATAATTATAAAAGAAAATTGAAAAATTGCAAACAAAAAAAGTATTCTAATACCAAACATTGAGACACTTGAAAATAAGCTTATCTAAAGTATCTTAGTAATAGCACATTTATTACAAGAGAAAATTTATATCCTTGAAGAGCCAGTTATCAGAGCAAAATGCAGATTTACGGTCAGATATAGGTGATATAGAGCATTATCAGAAAGTTATTCCAATTTATTCCCTGTCCTTAATTAAAAAGTAATTCAAAATGAATATTTCAAAAGCATTAAAAATTAATTTTAACTAACCATTTTATAATTACTCTAATTTAATCACTCTCTTTTCATTCAAATCAAACTTGAAGTAATATATATTTGAGCTTGGGATTATATTTCCAATGTATATTCCTCCTTTGTTATATGAACAATACACTTGATAATTATAATCGATACTTGAGTGTGCTATTCTTTTCCAGTTCGTGTCACTTCCAATTTCGCTTTCATAGATTGTTCCATTATCGTATTCAATCAAATATAATCTCTCTGCATTTATCAGGATCTTTGTTTCTGCCTGTGCAAACTCATAAGGAATTCTTGTGAAAGAGTTTCTATCAATTGAATATCGTAAAAGATTTCTATTATTCCGTCCAGAAATCAAAATATTTCCATTAAATATTATACTAGTGCAATGCATATCAGCTTCTGGCAACGGAGTTAATTTAATTCATCGAATTTTATCCAAATCAAATCTTCTAGATAGAGTTAAATATTTCCAATTACATTGTCCTCCAAAGCAATAGACGCTGTTATAAAAATAGATACATGATGAGTAATAGCAAGGAGTTCCAGATGGCAGCACTTCTACTCTACCATTCACATCAAGTAGCAATGTAATTCCAGAAACTTGCAAATTACCATAACAGAATAGCTTGCCATTTGGAAGTTGAGATATGCAAGTGCTAGAGTCTAGTGGTTCTGGAGTCTGCAAGATTTTGACTTCTTTGATTTCAGTTTCAGTGTTATAAATATAGAATTCAGTTCTGTTATCATCATTTTTTGAAAGATTATAAAGAGATGTCTTTTGTTGATAAGCATTAAGATAATCTTGGTAAACTTGCGTTAGCAATGGATCATAACAGCTAGAATTGTTCTGGTACGCTGAGCAAGTTGCTCTGAAATCCATCTCTAATTCTTGATTGTTTGGTCTACTCAAGAACTTAGCTGTTTTATGTCTTAAGATATTTTTCATAATATTTATGGGACTTGCTATTTTTTCGAGTTTAGTATTAATATCATTAGTAATGGAGCTTATTTTAGAATTAAGCAACCTTGTCTCATTATCATTCTCTGTTTTTAATCTCATTAAATTTTGAAGCACATTTATTTGCTCACTGTTCTCATTTGCTTTATGAGAACTCGAATCCTTAATGTTTGCTAACTTAATTGTAGCCGAATTTATAGTTTTATTATTTGCTTCAATACTGCTTTCTGTATTGGAGAGCATAGTATCAAGAAATGCTTGAAATCTCTTATTAACGAAAGGTGCAATTAAACTTTCTAAATCTTTACTGTAAATATAAAACAACTTTGCACCATTATACCAATTCTTTTCGGCTGAGATTATCGATTTTATTTTGTTTACAGCTTCTTCAGGATGTAAAGTCAATAACTCTGAAATTGAGTTTTGGTTTGGATTTAACGATTTTTTAGCTTTGGAAATTTCTAAAGCCAAATTTTCTACATTAGCTGAAAAAGTATCTAAATTTTTAGTGTATTGCCTTACATCTATTTCTAAATTAGCTAGACGCCGATGATAGGAATCTATAATTAACTTCTTTAGCTTCCTATACTTTGAATTTTCTTTCATAAGAAATCTAAGAACAGCTTGTTTTGTCTCTTCATTAGGCCCTGCATAAATATTGTTAAATGAATGATCCCTGTCAACAATTTTCTTTTTAATATGCCTTCCGATATGCAGCTCACAGAAGAAAGATTCAGGAGAGGTGCATTTGGATGCAAACTCAACTTCATTTTCGCAGCCTGTCTCGGAGCACTTCTTTTGATTCATCTAAATTATTATTATTAAACTAGCTAATTTATATGAAAAAATGTACATTAATCTCATTTTTTAGACAATCCTAAACACAGAAATATTCAATAAATAATGTGCATTCTAATGATAAAGAATTTATGAATAACTGATTAGGACTTGAACTTACATTAGCATAAAATTAATTCTCCAAGGATTAATAATGGCTTGCATACTTATGGAAAATTTTAGGCTATCAAAATTCTTATATTAGCTACCTGATGATTTGCTTTATAGATTTTCATAGTAAAAAATCTGCATTAATTTTTGTCTTTCCTTAACTAGACATAGCCTAATATCTGCTCAAATAATTTATATATTGCCATCTTCATATTTAGGATTTATCATAAATCATGCTCGTTTAGCGTCCGCTAGAAAGTATAGGCTTGGTCGCTGTCACCTATTTAGACCACTTTAGATATTTATAAATTTTATTCAGCAAATAAATAACCACTCTGAGTTAATAATCCCAATAATAGAAGTTTAGGCCTTTACAATTCTCCTTTGAACACAGTAAGTTTATATGGGTCCGCCAGACACCTAGAGGCACCAGTCTTTCCGCCACCTGGAAATTAATTCTCCAAGATTATTACTCTTACTCTGTGCATCATATCTCTATAATATTGATTCTCCCAACATGTAGCGACAATTTTGACAAGGTTCTTCAAGAAGATTTAGGTGAATAGGCTTACAATTGGGGCTGTTTTAAATTGGAAATTGCTCTCACTGCAAACTCTATCTATTAAATCTGGATGATATAAAAAGAGTTTGAGGGTTATAGAACATTCATAAGTGGATTTCTACGATTATCAGATGTCTCGGTTTTGCCACTTGCTATTAATAATCTTATTCGGGTATGCCATTATGTGACAGCAGCCAATATTAGAATTCCCCAAAAGGCATAAAAGTATTTGGTCCTTATAAAATTTTAGAAATCGAAGTGGCCTGATAAAGACTCAGAAAGCAATTGGTAGAAGGAAAATACATAACCATTACAAAATCTTATGGAATCTTGACAAATGAGTTGGTTAAAGCAAATTATGAAAATATGAAAATCCTGATGAGCCTTATTTATTAATAGCAGGAAGGTAAATGGACACACAAACTTTAGAAAACTACTATAGAAATTATTTCCCTTGTAACACACTTTGCAGATGGCTCAATGCAGGAGTTTACTTGAAAAACAAGATCCACATTATGATAAAAATTTCTTTGAAAGTAGAGAATTTTCTTTAATTTGCTGGGAGATATATATTGCCGCCATCAAAGTTTCAGCTCTGCAATGAATTTAAAGATCAGATGATTCACGACTAGCCAGAAAAATTCGACATTGAAGCTGTGTGAACAGTCCTCCAAACAAAAAGACTCTTAATAAAATCCGCTATGAGACTCTCAAAAGAGAATTTATCATTGATATGACTGATTAGGGCAAAGTTAGAGCATGCTGCTCTGGTGCTGTAGTTTGCCAACCTTGCTGGATTTTTAGTAGTCGCTTGCAAATCAATTGATATTGCCTAAAAGAATCATTTGGATACACTGTTAATTTATGGGTACACTCAAGAAGAAGAGGTATTCATTGCTGGATTTCTCACTCAGCCACAAGGCTTTTAAATGATTTTCGAGGAATTTTAATAGAATTTCTAAATTCATGTCCAAAACCTTCTCCAGATCTGCAGAGAAGACCTAGATTTGAAGAAATTATTGTCAGAGAAATAAAATTATTTGTAAAAATCAAAAAGATCAAATGAATGCGTCGAAATTATTAAAAATTTAGCAAGTCTCTGTGAAGGATTTGATGCGTTTTCTCCAGCGAAAATGGCGATGTTTTGGCTGAAAATAGAAAACCATGTATCGATTTTGTTAATCTTTTTTTGATTGTTGTTATATTTTTGCCTGGGGGGCTTGAATTTGTGAATTACGACATCGAAAAAGGTGAATAAGAATAGAGTTTTGCAAGATAGCATGCCGAAGTACTTAAAGCTTATTAAATGAAAGCATGAATGTCAAGCAATACTTATTAATAATTATTATTAGTGCTGAATTCCATGAAATTGTAGAACCAAAATCTGATTTTATAGAGCTAAACAAATTAAGGAAAAAATTGTTGAGCTTATTCTAAAAAATCAAAATCTCAGTTCAAAGATACTAAAAGATTTGCTGTTACTGCTTGCACATATGAATAGAAAAAATCTTTCAGATAAAGCCCAGATTAAATATGATTTTAATGAAAGAAGTCAATAATATAGAAACCATACTTGATTGGGCCTATATTATTAATTTACCCCAAGAGCCAAAAAAATGAATATTCACAACAGGTGAATGGCAAAAAGATAGTTGGGAGGCAAAAGAAACCACGTGCTGCTTCAGCATCCCCAAAGCCAGTACTTGCTGATTTGGGCTGCTTAGCCAAGGGGAAAGGGTTAATAAAATAGTAATTATAAGCCCCATTTTAATAAAAATGTCCCACTGCTCAGTGAAATGCTGTTCAGATAATCCTAGAAGAGTGGATTCATGCTTTAATAAATAAAAAGCATTCGGTCAGGGATGGCGATTCAACTTGGATATTTTCAATAGTGCCGCTCAATAAAGGATGGGATGAATATGTTTATTTGTTTTTGATCCAAAACTGGCATCATAGTGTGTAATAGTCGCTGATTTCAGCATTTAGATATAAATCCTCTCCTGTCTCATAATGTTCAACTGATTTCAAAATCTCCTTTTCCAGAGACTAAGAGAAGTATGCTAGATTTAATAAATTTGGCCATTGTTGAATTCTTAAAAGAGAAAACAACTTAATATTGGAGAGCTCAAAAAAAATGGAAGAAATTGAAAGAAATTTATTTCAAAAGCTTCATAGCATTGACAAAGCATCATAAAATGCAAAGATTGCTATAAAAAGATTAATGAAACTCAAAATGTTCTAATTTATAAAAATTTGGCTGAAATTGACTATTGAATAAAGAAAATGAAGGGACCTATATTATGCGATGCAGAATATTTAAAGAGCCTTATGATCACCTTTCTGAGAATTCACAAATTTCTTTAGAGACAAAATTCAACAATTTTTACTAAAATATGAAAAATCTCTTTCACAAATCATATCAAATAATGCAAAAAGCATAACAGCCTTTGAGAAATCATTAGATATTCTAAATTGCAAAAACATTTATTGAAAAGGAGCACAAAATTAGATTAAATATTCTCAGTCGCAAAAAGAGTTTAAAGTGCTAGCTTTATTTTGCACTTCAATAAAGATTTTAAATCTCGAGTTAAAAAAAAGAAGATGAATTTAATCGCATCTCAAATATTCACACAGCCATACAAGAAGACCTTGAGTGATGCGAACTCTTCAGTTCTAGATCTAAATATTTATACACTGCTGATTTTATAATGAAAAGAAACTGTTCATGTTTAATATTGAGGCGAATTCAGAAGCAATTATCCAATTCGGAAATTTTGCTCTTTTCAATAATCTCACTTGCATTATTCCAATCAGTGATTATGAAATAGTTTACAGGGGTAATCTTAATTGTCAGCTTGCATAATTGATATTCAGAAAAAGAGCTTCAGCGATATTCCCTCTGCAATAGTATATCAAAATGCAGGAGGAATTTACTCTAAAAATCAAATATATGTATTTGGATGAAATAATTCAACTAATGAGTTTGCTGCTGGGAAATATGATATATTCAAATTCATGAAAAAAATTAGTACCACTTCCCGTATAATCATCATTCTGTTCATGTGCCATTTTCAATAAATATTATTAGTATAAGGAGATAAGCATGAGCAGTTGTATGGATATGATACTGTATCTGATTCTTATTCGGTGCTGCATAAATTATTAAAAACTCTTAAAGTTTTAGCTCGCTCAGGCTGAAGAGCTTATGTGATTGAAAACTACAGTCATATATATGAAAGCGAAATAAGCAGTGCATACTGCTGTAAAAGATTGGTAAAATAAATGGAATTTTCACATAATATTAGTAGAGAGAACTATAATATGTCTTTTTTCATCAGATAAGCTCGTATAAAAGTAGAAAATATTATAAGTTTGACCGAAGAAATCGTCAATGGGATGACAGAAAAACCCCTATCGTCAACTTGTTTGCATAAAAAGAATTTCAAATAGCAATTAATAAACTTAAAATAATAAATTCGTGCTATTAATTAAATGACGGGATTCTTAGCTTTTCACCTTTTTGCTCAAAAATATCTTTGAGTTAGATATAATGAATTTGAAAGCTTATATATTTGTCTAGCATTATCAACCAAGATATCTGACAATTGTGGAGATAAATAGAAATGCAAAGAATTTGATATTCTTAAATAATTTTTTTCGTAATTTACACAAGCTACGATTATGAGCTCTTATTTTATTCACAATTGGAAGATATAACTACAGAATATCACTTATTCAGCTATTATTTAAATTTATAACAATGTCAGGTGTAAAGCCCTTAACTATTTTTCTATATTTTATATAAAGAATTTGATCTAAAATGTTTATTTTTTGTATTTTGTTCCCCTTGTCAGTAGCTGCATGCTTCTTAGTATTGCCAACAGGGTGGAAGAGTGTATCAGTCTTGAGCTTTAGCCAAATCCCTGGTTTCACGATAGAATTATCAAACTCGATGAATTGCTCGGTAAATACGATTCACAAAAAGTGCCCAGATAATGCATGCGTTACCATCACTTAAAGGACAGTCAAACGTCTTCCATAATTTATTCATGAGTGGAGAATATCTCTATAACATCAAAAGGCAAAGCGGAAAAACTCAGATATGAAGGTGTGATATAAAGAATTATGAGATAAAACGATGATATTTTTGAACTCGTGAACCGCTTAGCAGAGCAACATGCATAATCGAGCTCCCAGACAGTGAACTTTTTTGTTATGGCAATGAAAACCCGAGAACAGGAATTTCATACATCATTGATCTGAAAACCATTACAGTGAAAAAAAGAGTTTTTGATGGAATTCCTTGCTGCAATGCAGGAGGAATTTATTTCCAGAATTCAGTTTTCTTCTTGAGAACAACTTATGGGAAGTATTGCTGCACTCGCATGGATAGGTATGATTTAATTGAAAATAGATGGAAAAGTTATTTAAGTTTTTACAACGCATTGCTTAATATGTGCTCTTGTGCAATTTTCAAAAACTCTATCTTATTTTGTGCATTAAACTGAAAAATCATCTATCAATTTGACATAAATATTAGCAGCTGCTCAGAAATATTACTTATTGAGGATTCAACTAATCACTTTAAAATTTTATTTTCTGGAAATTCAAGAGCTTATATAGCTGTAAAACAAATAGGAATTTTTGAGAGTGACTTAGATAATCAATTTATATGGAAAAATGTTGGGAATTTTGATTGTACTTTTGGTAAGAATTATTGCGTATTTAAAAAACTTTTAGGGGACTTTTACTTTCTGAGTTTTTTTGATTATTGGAGCTTTTCTTGCTATAAGTTTGATTTGAAGACGAAACAAATGAGAAAACTTAAGCTAAAATATGTTGCATCAAAAAGAATTGCTGACTAATAGCCTCTTAGTTTAAACGCTCAGAGAAAGAGAATATAATCAACTTAGCACAGACAAAATCTTAAGAATACTAATTTTCTATTTACTGTGATTGAGTATTTTTAATAAAAATAATTTCTTCAAAGCCGTTTATCAATCTTTGATTCTTATATTTAATAATTAGCATAAAATTCTAATAGGTTTAAATTAGAAGAAATCACTCATCTTAAGGATATCAGTTTAAAAGTATAATATAATAAATTTTAATATCATATATTATTTTTAATTATTAAAACTACTTATTTTTCATTTTTATATTTGTTATTACTTACTATGGAGCACATACCTTTGCCCATTCTTTCATTTATTTTATCAATTGTTGGGTCTTGAAATAACGTTATAGCACTTACAGCTGTATGCAAGAGATGAAAGAAGGCCATTGAAAATGCAGAGCATTATATAACCTTTCAAGGATCAGGAAATCAAAATTTGATTCCTGGCAACGTACGAATCTGAGACTGCTTGGTTCCATTTGCAAAAGGTTGAAAGATTGCTTCCTTAGACTTGAAAAACACCCAAATCTCGGAAGCAATTTTGGCTGAGCTCATCATTTTGCAACCTTGATTAGCTAAGATTGATATTTCAAACACCACTTCAGTTAAATTTGAGAATCTTTTGCACTATATAGATAAAAAGTTAAAGGCCCACGAATTACCGAGCGATTCGAGCTTTAATTTAAAAGAAATTCGTCTTCCAATGCATGAGATCTCATGAACTAATGAAATTTTTTTAAGGCTTACTGATTTTTTCCCGAATTTAGTAAAATTTTATGCTGGGCAACTGCAGGTCTCATATGAGGACTTCAAACTTATTGCAGGAAAGCTGTCCAAACTTGAAGTTTTATTCTGCTCAATCACAAAAAACACAATAGAAGAGTTTTATCAAACAACTGAAAGTCAATGATCCCATTTACTACAAAATTCTTCACTAAAGGTTTTATTCCTAGGAACTAGCAAGTCTTTTAAGCGAAATCTGAATATTCCCAAAATCTCAGTAATATCTGATGATATTTTCAGCATTTTAAAAAGCTTAAAATCCAAAGATGACTTAATAAACTTGGAGACCTGGCTAAGTCTCGGAGGAGATGTGAATTATTATACTCAAAATATAGGTGAGCACCCAATCACAGTCTTTTTTCCATGGAAAGCTGATGAAGATTTAATGGTTGAAGCTTATAAAATAATGATAATGCATGGACTTGACTTGTCAAGGCATGATGTTTATTCAGTGACATCAACATATTTGAATGCAGCCATCGAAAATAATTATAAAGAACTTGCAAAACTTTTTATTCGATGTGGAGTTGATGCATGGCCCAAAAATCATTACAAATCCATTGAGTTGCCAGCTGTTGGTTTTGCGGCAGCAAAAGGAGACCCCTCATGGATCCAATTATTAATTGATGAGAAAATCCCTATAAATTATGGGCCTCAGTATTGCAGTCCTCTATGCTTGGCAGCGTCGTGAAACAACCTAGAGACTTTTAAATTCCTCTGCAAATATTTTGAGCAGGATTTCCGTTGTCCGATCCACAAAAATCTAATGCTTTCTAATGTAAGATTTCTGAAGGATGTACTAAAAGAAAGTAATTTTTACATTCCCAGTGTCATTTTATATGAAATTGCTCAGCATTCTATTGAATTTGATAGATACGAAGATGCTGCTCTCTTTATTAATGTTTTAGCAGAAAAAGGAGCAGCTAGTCAAGAGCAAGAAATTTTAAATGAAATATGAAGCCAGCCCGAGCAGTGATTTGGAGATGTAGCATCAAAGCCATTAATGTACTTAGCAACAAAGAAAAAAGCAAAAGTAATTTTGGAAAAACTGATTGTGTTAAAATTTGATATAAATGTTTGTGATGATTTTGGAAGAACTTGTGTGAGCATTGCAGCAATATACGGTTTTTATGATATTATTAGATATTTATTTGAAAATCGTGCAAATATTAATATTTGTGATAAATCTGGGAATTCGCCTCTTCATTATGCAGCAAAAAATAAGTATATACAGATTTTTCAGTTTCTTATGCAGAATGAAGCAGATTTGGAGAAGCATAATAATGATGGAAAAACCCCTTTAATGCTGGCAAAAATTCAAAGAGAATATGAAATTGTCCAGATTTTCGAAAAAAATAACGACCCTAGTGACTCAAAATGCATCATATTTTAGAATTAATTAATGATTTATCAGTTTATTGTCAATGAAGAATACACTATTAATTAATTTTTAAAGTAATAATGATATAAGGCATATCATTCCAACTTAGATAGATATCTCTAAAGATTGCATACTTGACTTCAAAATTTCCTCATCTAATGCACTACTATCTATTGGATTAGATTTATATTTATTTTCGACATTATTGCTCTGAACTATACCCCGAACATATTCATATTTTACTTTTTTGGAGATTCCTGCTTCATCAGGGCTGATTGAAAACAATTGAAATCTGAATAACTTATAAATATCTTGACCTTTTAAAGACTCCAAAAGTGAAGGAAGGTATAATTTTTGATAAAGTGCTCCTGCTATTGCAAGCATTAACCATCCTACAACAAGAACAGCCAATGCTGCAATTTTATTGAGTTTTGCTAACGCACAGCAAATCCAAACTAAAAGACTGCATATTAAAAATATTGAATATCATAATGAAGCTCTGCCATAAGTAAAAGGCTGTCGGAATATTGAAATAATTATATAAATCAGTAATAGCCCCATACCAAGACCTAAGAAAATATTTTCAGATGCTGGCCGAACAATCGTGTATAATGCAATCAAAGTCATTTGGACAAAGCTCTTTAGTGCATAATGGAACTTCTGTTCTTTAAAGTGAAATGAAAGATCGTTTTTTCATGTGAATCTAAAATATAAACTTGCAGGAGTATATAAACAGATTGCTATAGAAGAAATTATCACATAATAGATGTGCTCTCCTTGCCAGCAAAACATAGAGCAGTATTCATCATGAAAGCTATCTTTAAAATGATCTCCTATTGCACTTGTACATTGAAATGTTTGAAATAAATACATGTTAATAGGTAAAAATAGTATATCTCCAACTATAGGTAAGAATCACAAATTGAACTCATTTAGAATTTGAAATGTATTAGCGGTAATAAATCTTTTTAGGATAAAAAGAGTACATCATCCAAGTGAGAGGCTATCAAATAATTGAATTTGGTTTCAAAAAGTAAAAAACCCTTTTTTAAATCAACCTGCAATATTGAGTGTTGATAATTTAGTTACATTAGATAATTGAGGGAAAAAGTCTGTAAAATCTGGCCCTATTTGCATATATTGAAGGCTTTCAATAGCCATAATTAAATATGAAATAAGATCTAACAGATTTTCTTTCTCTACTGAAAGAAGCAATGGAAACTTTTCAATGAAAATAGGATGATAAAATTTGGTAAGAAACCCAATTCCGATAATAAATGGGATAATTTCTGCGATTGTCAAGATGATATATCCATTATCAAATGACTTCACTTGGATACTCCTAAATGGGCACTCTTGGTCATCGCCTATAATATCGCTAGGGATTTTGCCACTAGATGTTCATGAAAATTGCTCTTTTACTTGTAGCACAATTAGCTGGCTGGGGTCATAAAGACCGCAGAGGTTCATTGACCATGTAGAATTTGTATTTATTAAGTTATAGATCCCCAAATTCACTGAAAGTTTATCATTTCCATCTTGACTAATACGAATCACTCCGGAGCATCCTGTAAATTTAACGTCTCTAATTATTCTTTGTATATTATAGCTATCCAAATTAATTCCTCTATCAATTAGAGCAGAAAGGGCTTGAATTCCAAGATACGCAGCATCATAAAATAAGCACATATAATCATGGATATGACCATATTTAGCTAAAAAATTATTTTTTATTTCAACTCCAACCTGATTTTCAAACGTTAAGAAGCTAATATAAATCAGTCCGCTCATAATTTCTTTTCTTTTATTATAAGAACTTGCTCCAATTTCTTTTTCGTCTAAATCTGATACGCTTACCATTCCATCCCCTGCAATCAAATAAATATCACCTTCTCTCATCCCTAACTCATAAAATGTCTCAATTACATAAAAAATATCAGGCTGCTGGACTTCTAAGACTACATACCTGCTTTTACTTTCTATAATTTCCTTAATGCTTTTTCTATCGGTTCCATTATATCCAAGAGGAATTGCTCTATTTTTATTGAGAATCTTAATTCCATAAGATTCTGTTTGATTTTCAAATTGCTCGTTAAAATCCTCTCCTCATAGTGAATCTGAATATAATAAAGAGCACTTTGATATTCCAAACACACTTAAAATAAGAGCAGATGCAGAAGCTGTACGAGAGTTTGGGTATGAAACTCTCGCATATTGGGGGTAGTATTTAGAGTTACTAGTTTGAGTTGAGGTTTCTACTCCAATAATAGGCGTTGAAATATTGAGAGCTTGAAAAGTTTCAATGGTCTGCCAGGTCATTGAAGACTCTGTTGGAGGAATATGAAAATAACCCAAATCTTCAGTATGATTTAGAAAGCAATTATCAACAGAATTTACTCCAAAATCACAATCTTTAATGCTATTGAGAGTAATATCAAAATTTGACAGTAAATTTCCTTTTTGCTCTATGGTATCAATTGCAAAAATTGCTCCATCCTGATTCATCAAATTTCTTCCATCGTATTTAGAATCTTCTTTATTTATACTGATCGGAATTTGAAGTTTTTCATTATTTGGCAAATTATATGTTCCTCCTGGGAACATGATAGGCGCATAAATGCTAAGCCCTTTATTGTTAAAATACCCAACCGCTGTAAGATTTCCAGGGCTTTGAATATTCCATATAGTAAATCCTGCTGTCTCAGGTGAAATTTCTCTTGATACAAGATTAAAGATTTCATATGCTGAGTAAGAAGCTTGAATATTTGTGTTTTCCATTACCCCATAATACAGTGCAGTTCCCAATACCACAAGCTGGTAAGTATAAGAATAAAAATCAGTGCTATGAAACCACTTTTCTTCTAATAAAATAGACCCTTCCAAATAAGCACCTCAAGCAGCTTCCTCTATATAAAGAAATGTATATCCTTCTTTGTCCATGTCTGCTCCGACTATTGCTTCTTGGATGAGCTTAGATATTCTTGTATTAGTTTTAAAAAATAGCCATTTTACCCCTAAAGGTTTGATTTTTTTAGAAAATAGTCAGTAAACATAGTCATAAGTTACCAGCTCAGTTAAAACGAACTGAGCAACAATTTCAACTTCTTCATCAATCCCAAAGTCAATTTTGATAAATTCACTACTAATAACGGCTATGGCTTTTTTAATGCTGTAAGCCCTTGCAATAGCTAGTGCTGACTTTGCATGAGTGCTCAATGAATAAAATGAATAATAGACATATGGTAAAGGCTTTTCTGGGGAATAATCAATGATAAAATGAATAAAGCCATAATTTCTTGCATATTCACTTATCAATGTAGAGGCACTGATTGATCAAGTCCCATCATACACAAATAGATAATTCGAATCAGAAGTGAAGATCTGGTCAAAATCAGAAAAATCATCAATCTCATAAACTGAGTATAAGAAAGGCAAACCTAAATTGCAGCCAGAAGTGTAATTTAATGAGCACTCGAGAGTGCTCCTAAAGTAATTGATTAAGAGTGGGCTTGTATTTTTACTGAATAGTGCTGGTATTGTAGTGAATTGGGATGCTGCAAGACTTAATTGTAAATAAAATATCAGCATAATCTGATATAATTTTAATAGATTGGATTAAAAAGTATTAAAAAAAGAATATAAAACGATTATCGAGATACTATGAAGGTTCTTAATTATTATTCTGTTTTGGTAGGCATTTAAAAATAATTCCATCTAGAAATATAACGAAAGATAATGAAAAAGGCCACTTATAGGCACTCCTTAGAGTTAAAAGATTTATTAAAATCAGCAACTGTTAAATGTTGCATGCATAAAAGCTGAACGATTTCAAAATGTTAAAACAATTTCTTTATTATAAATATCAAAGAAATCAAAACGGAAAATTTAGAACTTTAAAAATTTTCTATTTAATAAAATTATAATCCAGAAATATTAAATTCAGATAATTTTTCAACCAATATGAAACTTTTATATCATAAAGTAATCCTGTTAAATATAGGGCAGTAGAAATATAATAATTTAATATTTTCTAAACTTCAAATTATTTCTGGTTTTAAAATTGTTAGTCTTTTATAAGTAGATATGTGATACCTATTGATTGGACAATAAATCAAAGAAAGTGCGTATGAAGTATTTCAGTTCTTATTCATGCAAAAGTTAGAATATCTTTCATGGAACAATAAAAAATATTAAAAGAGATGGTAGGAAAAATGCTAGACTATAATTATTAAAACTTTTGGGATGATTTTCATACTTTGAGAAATAAGATTTATGTATGCGCCTCTAATTTTGCCAACTCATCCAATTAGCAATATTCTTAAATTCAATTAGTTTTTAAACTTTACATAATTTTTATTAAATTATAAAATTTAAGTTTAGAATACTGTCTAAAATTAATAATAATTAATTGTTGGTAAAAATTCATATATAAAAAATTGATATAAAATTATTTTACTTAATTTGTCTTTAAATTCTTCTCTAATTTCTTTATATGTATACAGTTTGTGATCGCATGCTCTTCATCTTCTTATCCCAATCACAAGCCCAGCATACTGCATCTTTCGTCTTGTGCCTGATGAACCTACACAATTGATCCCGTTAGAGCCTGCTCTTGTAGAGGGATATATTTTTCAACAAAGGTAGATATTAATAAGTTTTAACTGCTTAAGGACTCATATATTTATTTGATATTTTATTATTAATTTAATATGCAAAATAAAATTTAACCAATACCTATTTATTATTCTATATAAATAATATTATAATAAGCTTTATAAAGTCTAAACTGCCATATCATAAAACTGTAAACTGGATTTCAAATTTTCCTCATCCAATGCGTTGCTATCTGGTGAATTGTAAATATACTTATTTCTTACATCATTGCTTTGACTCATATTGCCAGCATACTCATATTTTACGGTTTTAACAATTCCTGCATCTTCAGGGCTCATAGCAAACAATTGGAACCTGAAAAGTGTATGAATACCAAGGCCTTTTTCTGATTCCAAAAGTGAAGGAAGAAATAATTTTTGGTAAATAGCTCCCACAAGTCCGAGTAGTATCCATCCTACAACAAGTGTTATTAATGCTGCAATATTATTGAGTTTTTCCAACGCACAACAAGCCCACACCAAAAGACTGCAAGCCAAAAATATGATATACCAGAGTGAAGCTCTATCGTAAGTGAAAGGCTGTCGAAAAATTAAAATCAATATATACATAAGCAGCAGTCCTATGCCGAGTCCTAAGAAAATATCTTCAGATGCAGGTCGAACTATGGTATATAATGCTATCAAGGTTACTTGGACAAAACTTTTTAAAACGCAATGAAACTTTTGTTCTTTAAAATGAAATGGAAGGTTATCTTTCCATATGAATCTGTAATACAAGCTTGTAGGAGTATATAAACAAATTGCTATTGATGAAATTATTACATAGTAAATGTGCTCTTCTTGTCAGCAAAATGTTGAGCAGTAGTGATCATGAAAACTGTCACTAAAATTATCTCCGATTGAGCTTGTGCATTGATAAGTTTCAAATAAATATAAGTTTATAGGCAAGAATAGCACATCTCCAACAATAGGCAAAGCCCATAAATTAAAGTCATCAATAAAATCTAAAAAGCTGAATCTAAGCCATCCTAAAACAAAAAGAATGAATCATGCAAGTGAGAGACTTTCAAATAGTTGGACTTCATTTCAAAATGTAAAAAAACCATCTCTAAACCACCCACTTATATCAAGCGCTGCAAGTTTAGTAACATTAGACCACTGTGGAAAAAATCCAGTAAAATCTGGTCCTATTTGCATATACTGTAGGCTTTCAATCAGCATAAGAAGATAAGAAATAAGATCCACTACATTTTCTCTTTCAATAGTAGCGAGCTTTGGGTATTTTGATTTAAAAATTAATTGGTAGAATTTTGCGATAAATCCAATTATAATAATATAAGGTACCATTTCTATAATTATCAATATGATATATCCGTACGTGAAAGATCGGACTTGAATTTCCCTAAAGGGGCAGTTTTGGTCATCTCCTATAATGTCACTGGGAACCTTCCCATCAGTAGTCCATGAAAATTGTTGATTAATTTGTAACACTATCAATTGGCTTGGATCGTAATGGCCACAAAGATTCATTGTTCAAGTAGAATTTACTTGAATTAAGTTATAAATGCCCAAATTTACTGTAAGCCTGTCGTTTCCTTCTTGGCTTATTCGAACAACCCCAGAGCAGCCAGTGAATTTTACATCTCTGATTATCTTTTGAATTTTATCGTTGTCTAAATTAATTCCTCGCTCAAATAAGGCAGAAATTGCTTCGATTCCGAGATACACAGCGTCATAAAATAAGCACATATAATCATGAATATGACCATATTTAGACATAAAACTATTTTTAATGTCAAGTCCAGCTTGGTTTTCAAAGGCTAAGAAACTGATGTAAATCAGCCCATTCATAATTTCTTTTCTTTTATTGAAAGCATCAGTCCCGATTTCTTTTTCATCTAAGTCTGAGATGCTAACCATTCCATCTCCAATTATCAAATAAATGTCGCCCTTTCTCATTCCTAAATCATAAAATGCCTCAATAACATAAAAAATATCAGGCTGCTGCACTTCTAAAATAACATATCTACTTTTACTATCAATAATTTCCTTAATGCTTTTCTTATCAGTTCCATCATATCCAAGTGGAATTGCTCGATTTTTATTTAGAATCTGGATTTCATATGAATTTGTTTGATTTTTAAATTGCTCATTAAAGTCTTCACCTCACGCAGAGTCTGAGTATAATAAAGAGCATTTTTTAATTCCAAATACACTTAAAATCAGAGCAGATGCAGAAGCTGTGCGAGAGTTTGGGTATGAAACTCTTGAATATTGCGGATAGTATTTTAGGCTATTCGTTTGAATTGAGGTTTCTACTCCAATAATTGGTGTTGAAATATTGAGGGCTTGAAATGTTTCGATTGTTCGTAAGGTCATTGACGACTCTGTAGGAGGAATATGAAAATAACCAAAATCTTCAGTATGATTTAGAAAACAAGCATCAGAAGAATTTGAATTTAAATCACAATCGGTAATATTATTAACGGTAACATCAAAATTTGTTAATAATCTGCCCTCATTTTTAATTGTTTGTAATGCAAAATCAGCACCTTCCTGGTTCATTGCATTCCTTCCATCAACTTTAGAATCTTCTCTATTTATACTAAAAGGAATTTTGATTCTATCATTATTTGGCAAATTATATGTTTTTCCTGGGAACATAATCGGTGCAATAAGCTGAAGACTTTTGCTCATAGTTCCAACCCTTACTAATTTTCCATTTTGGAAATTCCAAATCGTAAAACTTGACTGGCTACCATTCGCAATCCTATTATAAATTATATATGCTGAGTATGACGCTTGAATTTTGCTGCTAGAAAGAACTGCATAAAATGATTGAGAGCCCGAGATAAGAAGTGTCTGGATAAATGATAAAAAATCGGTGCTATGATACCACTTTTCTTCTATTAAAATTGAACCATCTAAATAAGCTCCTCAGGCAGCTTCTTGTACATAAAGAAACGTGTATCCTTTTTGATTCATGTCAGCCTCTACAATTGCCTGTTGGATTAACTTGGAGAGTCTGGTATTAGTTTTCATGATTATGCATTTAATACCTAGCGGTTTAATTTTCTTAGAAAATAACCAGTATACATAATCATAAGTAGCGAGTTCAGTAAGAGCGAACTGATCAACAATTTCGACTTTTTCATCAATATTAAAGTCAATTTTTATAAATTCACTACTGACAACAGTAATGGCTTTTTCTATATTGTAAGCCTTTGCAACGGCTAGAGTTGCTTTAGCGTGAGAACTTAAAGAGTAATACGAGTAGTAGACATAGGGCAGGGGATTTTCTGGAGCATTGTCAATAATAAAGTGGTTAAACCCATATATTCTTGCGTATTGGCTGATTAATGTATTCATGCTGATTGACAGAGTAGCATCATAAACGAACAGATAATCTGAGTCAGCGGTAAAAATATCTTCGAAGTCCGAAAAATCGTTGATTTGGAAAACTGCAAATTGGAAAGGTACATTCAAGTGACAGCCAGCGGTATTATTTCCTGAACAATCTAACGTGTTCAAGAAATATTCAACCATTGCTGGACTAGTATACTTACTATATAACGTCGGTATAACAGTGAATTGACCTGCAACGAAACCAAGAAGTAAATACAATATCACCATAAGAACCTCTTTGTAATTTTAATATATGAGTTAAAAAGAAATAAAAAAAAAAGCACAAAACTATAAGCTTAATCACTTTTAGCAGTTTGTCTTTAAAATTTATGCTCTTAGCTTAGTAAAAAATTGCTTTATCATAAATCAAAGAATGACATTGAAAAATGCATTCCGCCATGCTATTGCATAAAAAGAAAGAGATAAGTTAGATATTGATTATTATCATTATTAAATGATAAAGATAAACTCTAGATGTTCGATTGTTAATAAAAATTGATTCGAACAACAAAATAAGCAAAGGGAATTAATACAGCCTTAAATTGATGTACATAAATTTTCATTCTCGAATTTTCAGTTCCACTAAAACGTCATATCAAGCGAAACACGGAGAATTAGTAAGTTTCTATTTCAAAAATTTAATACTGTAATATGGATGAGGGCCAGTTGGCTTAGTTTTGATAGGAGCCTAAATGGGTACAAAAATGTGATTTTTACAAAATTTAATAGGGATAAAATATATGATTGTATCGGATATTCATCTTGCCCTATCTAAATTAATACTAAAGTTTATTTACTAATAAACAGCAATTTCAAATGCTACTAATTTGAAATGCTCTTATAGATCAAAGTTATTTAATTTAGTGATCAGATATCGAGTCAAATTATTTGATGTAATTGGCTCTAATTAAACTATTATAAGTAGCTGAATTATTATACATTGGTCTAAAGTGATGGCAAGCCTAGGAATATCATATAATAGGAATGATTCCTAAAACATAATTTTAAAATCGATATAAAAGTCTTTTATTCAGCCATACAACTAATCCACGCTAGCATGATTATTATTATCCACTAGTGTGGATAGATATATCAATATATAGAACGAAATTGTGAAATATTGTGATATATTCATTCGAAAAAATCAAAATTTCTTTTTCCTCCTGCTAGTATATTTTAGTTATTATATAAAAATGCTAATACTGAAACTAAATATTTTCACTATAAAAAATAGCTTAAAGGTTTGCAGTTAATATCAAATTAAATTGCCAAGTCAAAAAACTGGATGCTGGATTTCAAATTTTCCTCATCCAATGCTCTGCTGTCAGGTGGATTGGACCTACACTTATTTTTCCCATCATTACTTCTGCACATTCTCATAGCATATTCATAATTTACTGTTTTAATAATTCCTGCGCCTTCAGGCGTAATTGAGAATAATTGAAATCTGAAAGAGTATAAATGTTTTGGCCTTTTCAGAGAAAAAAATTCATCAAAATCAAAATTATTAATTTTATATTTATAGCCTTTTCCCTAAGTGAGTAAAAGATTTTTTGAAAAGAGGCTTATTAATAAAGCTTTAGAAAAACTAACTAACAGTCTTGATTTGCATAATAATAATTTTAGTCTAAATGTTATTTTAATTGATATATTATCAGGCAGTTTTATAGAGAGATTCATTATTTATTGCGTTATCTTAACGGTGAATTTCAGCATTGCCTCCTTTGAACCTCATCGATTTATAAATAAAGCTTTTATTCTCTTATCAATCAATCAATCAATCAATCAATCAATACAAGTATGTCTTTATACTACTCTTCCATTCATTTACAAAATTCTGTGAGCAAAGAACAATCTCGTGCATCATAAATCTTTTTTAATAACATCATCAAGTAACTCTCTTTCATTTAATTTTAAAAGAAAAGCTATCCTAAAAGAGCCATAAACACCGCGGTCATTCAGAAGATGAATTCCATCTTCCTTCTTATCCTCAATCCTGAATTTACTATTTTGATTTAAATGCCTCAGGCTCTATGTAAATGCAGTGACATTGAACTTAATTGAGATTCATATATTCCTAAATTATGAAAATATGTTAATTACAGCAATAGGGATTTTTTCATTGCTATTATTTTTTTGATTATTATAAACTCGTCTTAAGGTTAGGAGAAAAATATTTTGTTAGAGGATAATTAAGACTCTAAATTTTTGAAGAGCTGTTCATCTATACGATGAAAATTAAAGAAGGCAATAGAATTTTCATTTTATCTTTATAGCCTATATATTAATATCGAAATAATAATAGGCCCCTTAAAATTATCATAAAAATAATGGCTAATGAAAATGAATGATCCTTTATTACTTGCCACTATGAGTTTTGCAAAGAAAAGCCTCAAATTTTATGTCACTGTAAGCCAGGAGGAATTGTCTTGTGCCAAAATCATCTTGCTGAGCACAGATCAACTGAAAGCGTCAATATTCACAATACTGAACCTTTATATGTAATTCCTAACACTGCCACAAAAGATTTACTTGCTCAATTCTTGGATATGAAAGTTCTCCATTTCTGCGAGATGAAGAAGAATCAGCTTGAAAAAAGTAAAGCACTGCTATCAGAGCTTATCAAGGATCAGAACATTTATGTCCAAGAATGTGACCAAAAGATTCTGAAATTGCTTCAAATGAAAGAAAAAATCTGTAGCACTCAAAAAATTTCTAAAATATACCAATCTAGAATTGAAGAATTTTTGTCAGCTCCTCCTGACAGCTCAATTGAGGACATTGAAAGATGGTATGACACAGAATTCTCTAATAATACTGAAAGCGATCTTAGTAGTAATAACCAATTTTCTATTACTATTAAGAGAAATAAAGAAGTGCTTGCACTCCAAACCTTCCAAAATATTTTTGATATGGAAAAATTTGTAACTCCAGAGCTGTTGAATTTACTTTACTGCAAAACTCTTATTGCAGATATACTTAAATTCAAAGATGTAGCATCCTTAGAGCATTCATATTATAATCGAGATCTTATATCAAATAAGTATGAAATGTCTTCTTTACTGAAGAAATTTTTGACTGATAAAACAAAAGAAATTTTATTTAATATAGTAAATTTTTCTAAGGGCCATAAAAGCATTGCAACAGCAGCAAGCAACTCAATTACAATTTTAAATTGGATAGGATTCTCATTTTTAAACATCGATTTTAGAGGAATAAATATTCCATTCGCCGACCTCAGCAATACATCGCTCATAAATATTGACTTTGAAGGAAGTGACCTACAGTGAGTTGATTTCTCAAGGTCAAATTGCTACTGGATAAACTTTAAAAACTGTGTTCTTGATAATGCAAAGTTTAGCATGCATATGAAACGAAGCGTAGATTTTAGTAATTACAGTAAAGATTATACATGTGTCGTGCAATTTTCTCCTGATGAGAAAGCCCTTGCTTACATCGATGAGTACTTGAGGCCCATACTGTTTGATATGAATACAGAAAAATATACTATATTATCGAAAGAATTAGTCTCTACAGTTTGCTTCTCTCCTGATGGAGAGTATATTGCGTATGGAGGAACTAATAAAATTGTATATGTATGAGAGATTTCAACTGAAGAGATTGAATATTCACTGAAGGCTCATAAAGGAAATGTTTATTCTGTTAGCTTTTCTCCTTGCGGAAGCTATCTAGCATCTGGTAGTGGTGATCAAACAGTGATTTTATGAGATTATAAACAATCCCGGCACATAAAAACGCTTAAAAAGCATACAGCCAGTGTCTCATCTGTGTGTTTTTCTAGAAATGGGCGGCATTTAGCATCTGGGAGCTGAGATAAAAGAATTATTGTATGGAATATCATAAATGGAACTGCAGAAAAATGTTTTTTAAATGATTCTTTCATCACTTCTGTTGATTTTTCTTCTACTGAGGATTGGATAGCTTTTGGGGATGAAAAGTTGGTTCAAGTATGGGATATCGTCAAGGATGTTTGCATTAAAAAATTATCAGAACATGAAAATATTATTAATTCTGTTTCCTTTTCACCTTGCGGTAAATTTTTAGCATCAGTCAGTGATGATTGCTCATGTAAATTGTGGGATGTATATAAGAATAAGAAAATAAATGAATTCGTTGGTCAGAAAGCAGTTGCATTTTCAAAATATGGGAATCTTTTGGCGACAGGATATCATAGTGCTATTTATATATGAAATTTTGATCCGAATCTTAGGTATACGGAATGTTATGGTCATAAAGAACCTGTATATTCAATTTCTCTATCCTCTTCAAATAGATATCTCGCATCTGCAGGGGAAGGTGAAACAATCAAAATCTGAGATATTCAGAATCTAAAATTACTATCTGAGCATAAAATTCACGAAGGTTTTGTGTCTTCGATTTGTTTTTCCCCAAATGATGAACTACTTCTATCAGGGGGAGGAGCAGATAAAGTAGTTAAGCTTTATGATATTAAAAATAGGAGTGTGATTAGAAAATTTATTGGCCACAGAGAATATCCTAGATCAGTCGAATTTGTACCGTTTGGGAAATATATAGCATCAGTCGGGAATGATAATTGTGCGATTATATGAGAAATTGAAGCTCAAAAAATATTTAAAAAATTTGAAAATGTCTATGATATTGCTTTTCATCCAAATTTAAATGTATTTGTTTTATCATGCAAACATGAAATTAGAATTATAAGCATAGATAATTGGGAGGAGAAAAGAATACTTACCATCAACTATCCTTATAAATATGTGATATTTTCACCTTTGGGAAATATACTTGCCACTATAAGCTTTGAAAACGAAATCAGTTTATGAAACACCACAAATTTTAGTGAGTCAAATATTTTCTTAGATGGGAATATTCTTGCATTTTCTCCTTGTGAAGGCTACCTAGCTGTTGCAGATAATGCAAATATATTGTTATATGATATTAATTCCTTAGAGTTTATTGAGTTCAAAGGTCATATCGAGGAAATCACTTCAATAAGCTATTCATCTGATGGTAAATTTATTTGCTCAGGAAGCCAGGACAAAACGATAAAAATATGGGATGCTGAAAAAGGATTGGAGTCATTAACACAAAAAATCAAAGGATTAGCTGTATATAGTCAGTCTTTTCTCATGCAGACTACAACTAGCGAAGATCTAATTATGTTCTTTTGCTCATTTTCAAAAGAAAAATTAAACCCGCAGACTCTTAAGCTTGTGAATTCACTTGGGGTAAATCACTAAATGAGATTAATTTTATATCTTGAATGCGACCAATAATTTAATTTGGTGCCACATATCTTGTCTCTGTTATATCTTCTTGCCACGTAAAAATCCATTTCCTTTCACTAAATTTCAGTATAAATTTATAATTAATATACGCTATAGATTAGATATTTGTTTAATATATAAGTCAAACTGCAAGAGACACTCCTACCGTCAATATATTCGAGCTGTCATACCTATAAACGGTCCTATCATAAAGTTTTTGAGTGAGTCTATTATTTCCTTTCCCACACGCAAAGGATGAAGACCCAGCCCAGTGGCTGGTAAAAAATTCCAACTGAGTCTGATTCACATGCTGGATTTTGTCCCATACAAACCAATTTATCCCTTCAGTGCATGGTGGAGTTGTCAATGATCCTTGATAATAGTAAAAATTAATTAAATCCTCTTCTCCGTCAAAAGCTTCTGAAAGATCAATTTGAGTTGAAGAAGAATAGGAATCAATGACTTTTTCAAGAAAATCGTTACTTTTGTCACTCAGCTGGAATAAAACTCCAATTACGAAGATTGGGCTTCCAGTCTTATTATACTCCACGCTATGCATTTCTAAGTCATAGTGAACGTCATTGATGGTATGCTCTGAAGGAGCGTGGAAGTGAAACTGTTTTCCATACCCAGTTACATCAGTGCTGTTGCTTTTAAAAACTCCAGTCACAAAATTTCCAGTTACTTGGTAATTGTGGTCTGTAAAGTTTCCTTTGGTTTTAATCGTTGTGTAAGTTAAAAGAATTCCTTGTCCAGTTGATTTATGAGTAGCGTTAGCAGTTACGATATTGATTGGGGACTGAGCATAACCTTTTTCACACAACCCATCTCAGTCAGCACCTGATTCACAATAGCTGAACTCTTCAGCAGCTGCGATGGTGAACAATAAAGAAAATGAAAACCGAAAAATCATTTATTCAAATATGAATAGGACAAGAAATGAACAGATGAATTTATAATGATTTTTTAATATGGGAAATTGAAATTTAAGACAAATGAAGAAGAGAAAATTGATGAGTCATTCAATATTAGATAGATTTAGGATTTTAGTTAATCATTTTTATAAGCGAATAATATAATTATTTAAACTCTGAAGTAAATTTATCATCATTTATAAACCTGCTGAATGAATTTTGCTCTGTAAACAAATAGCTATTGCTTCTATTGCTTTATCAATATTTTGATTCAGTTTTGAAGAGACCTCTAAGAATAGCATTTCGTTTTCATCCGCAAACTGTTTTCCTTCTTCATAGCTTATGGCTCTTTCACTCACAAGATCTATTTTAGTACCTATCAGCATAATCGCTCCATAATTTTCGCATTTTCTTTGAGCCTCAGCTAGTCATAAATGGATATTTCCAAAAGTTTGCCTATTTGTAATGTCATATAGGATAAATATTCCATCTGCTCGATTATAGTAACTTGGAATTAAGTAATTATATCTTTCTTGGCCGCATGTTCTATATAATTTGATTTTCACAACTTTTTCAGAGCTTATTTGTATATATTTTTCTGTCTGATTATGTCTTACAAAGTCGGTTCCACCAATTGCTGGAGTTCCACTTGTATTAAAATAATTATAGGCGCATCTGCGGAAAAACGAATCTTTTCCCGCATATTTATCTCCTAATAAAATGACTTTGAAAGTTTTGGATCTTAATTTCTATTACTGTTGCTCCATTTATAAAGTTTAGATATAAGCAGAAGTCAATAAAATATAAATTTTTTTTAAAATCAATATAATGTTGCGTAATTACAAAGTTTCTTATTAAATAAAGCAGTCTAGATCAAATTTATAAAATAATTAGAATGCAAAATCTATACAAAATAAATTATCATTAGTTATACCTATTTCTATTCCCCATGAGCCGCTTTCTTTCAGGTATAGGCAAATAATTTATCAACTCGTAGTGCTTTACAGGAATGTTTGTTTGTCTTACAGAATAAACTGGATATACCTGACTGGGATATTTTACCCTTGGAAGCTTCAAAGCTCCATAGTTATCTCTGATGAAATTCTTGCTTAGGTTTGATTTGTGTGAGTTTGTTTCTTTGCTGGTCGTTTCTTTTGATTCTCTTCTGTTGCTGTGAAAAGAATCTACTCGGTTTAATTTGTAAATTTTTGGCAAATTAAAATCAAATTCTCTATTTGGAGGTGGCTCGCTGTGATTTGGCCTTGCTTCTTCTCTATATTTTGATTTTGGTAGCCTTTCAGTGACAAGTTGAATGTCTTTAGAAAATTTAATTGTCCCCAATAAATGGGACTCATTTTCTAATTCTTCTTCGTTATTATTGTCGACGTGCTTTAAAACATGATGCATTCGGAGTATATGGGAGCAGCTTGGCCTTTTTTTAGGGTCTAATTGTAAAAGTTGTGATATAAGTAATTGAAAATCCTGTGAAAACTCAATAGGTAAAGGTGGGTACTCTCCACGAATAACTTTTTTATACAACCCTTTCATATCCTCAGCTTGAAAAGGTGGCCTAAGAGAAGCAGCCTCATACATGACACATCCCAAGCTCCAAATGTCAGATTTGATATCATAAGGGGTATCTTTTCATACTTCTGGGCTTGCATAATAAGGCGTCCCTGTCTGTGTGTGGAGCATTCCTTGTTTGGTTACTTTAGAAACATTCATGTCGCCCAGCTTGACACCTCCATCTTTCGTTAGGAAAACATTTGCACTTTTTAAGTCCCTGTGCATAATATTAAGGTCATGAAGAGCTTTTAAGCCTCTTGTGAGCCTTATAAAGAGGCTTCACAAGTAATGCTCGCTCAAATAGGTCCCTTTTTTTCGATTTTCAGATATCAATTGATATAAATCTCCACCATCTGCATATTCCATAATGATGCAGAGGCAGCTGCTATCTTCATCGAAAAAGGCATCTTTATATGAAATAACATTTGTATGGTTGACACTGGCGAGGATTCTTACTTCGTTAAGAGCGTTGGTTTTTTCTTTGGCTTTTAATTTCTGTAGTTGGACTTTTTTTAATGCGTAAATTTTGTGATCAGATGCACGCCGTACTCGCCAAACACTGCTGTAAGCTCCTTCACCAATTTTTGAGAGAGTTTCAAAATCTTTGAGAGACATTAATTTTTTTGATTTAAATAAGGTTGAAGTCTAATTGAAGATAATAGCAATTCCAGACTGAAATAATTATAGATGTTATAAACATTATTAAAGGATTTCCCTTAGCAAAAGCAAAATTAAAGAACTTTTGCTTTCGTATGATTATGATGAATATTTAAATTATAAGCTTTCTTTATATGATAATTCAAATTATAGTGAAAAGTTATAAATGCTACTTAATAATAAAAGGTTTAAGTTGAATCAATTTTAATAAATACTTTTATATTTCAAGCATTGCCAATTTATAAAGGATCTTCTTTTCACATATTTCATACTTTTTTGTTTAGCCAATTGAATTTTATATTTTGTTTTCTTAATTAGTAGATATAGATTAACTTTTTTTAAATATTTAAGATATTACTTTAAAAATTGTTTCCAATTATTTTTGGGCTTCGCGGTAATAAATTAAAGCTTAAAAGTTCTAAGCAGTAGCAAATAATTAGCTTGGTTCTTTATATTTATATATTTTATCATTTTTTATCTGCGAAACAGCAATCGTTAATACTCAAACAATTAATGAAATGCAGACCCTCAATAAATTTCTAACTGAATGAGAATTTCCTAGAAAGTTAAAACGTGAATAATGAATAACGGTTAATAAAATGGGTTTAAAGCTTATTATCCTATTACTAATTTGTCTAAGCCAAGTCAATTCCCAAATAGTCTCAAAAAGGATTTTTAGACATAACAATATAAACTTTTTGCAGCTTAAACAAACTGGATCAGAAGAGGGAGTCCAAACATCTGACTCGATATCAGGATCAGAAGAAGGAATAACATCATCAGATCAAAATGCCACAGACGATCCAACTGCGGATGATCCAGGAACTAGTGACGATGGTGGAATAGATAATCAATCTACTGATGAAAATATTGGTGATTCTGAGGACGTTGAAGACGCTACAGAAGAAGAAAACAGTGATGAAAGCAGCGATGAGAGCAGCAACGAGGACAGTAGTGAAGAAGATAATAATGAAGAGGAAAGTACTGAAGAAGAAAGTAGTGAAAGTGAATCGACTAGTGAAGAAGAATCAACCGAGAGCTCTGAATCTGAAGAGGAGACTGTAGACGAAGAAGAGTCTAGCTCAAATGAAGATAGCTCAAGTGAAACCGAAGGATCTGGCGAGACTGAGGAAACGACAAGTGATGAAGAATCTTCAGAGAGCAGCTCAACTGAAGAAAGTTCAGAAGAAAGCTCAGACGAAAGTTCAGAAGAAAATACCGATGAAAGCTCAGAAGAGAGCACGGAAGAAACCTCTGAAGAAAGCTCAGAAGAAAGCTCAGAAGAGAGCACTGAAGAAACTTCAGAAGAGAGCTCAGAAGAAAGTACAGAAGAAACTTCAGAAGATAGCTCAGAAGAAAGTTCAGAAGAAAGCTCAGAAGAAAGCTCAGATGAAAGCTCAGAAGAAAGCTCAGATGAAAGCTCAGAAGAAACTGCTGCTGAGAGCTCAGATGAAGAAGAAAGTTCTGAAGAGAGCACAGAAGAAAGTTCAGAAGAAAGCTCAGAAGAGAGCACTGAAGAAACTTCAGAAGAGAGCTCAGAAGAAAGTACAGAAGAAACTTCAGAAGATAGCTCAGAAGAAAGTTCAGAAGAAAGCTCAGAAGAAAGTTCAGAAGAAAGCTCAGAAGAAAGCTCAGATGAAAGCTCAGAAGAAAGTTCAGATGAAAGCTCAGAAGAAACTGCTGATGAAAGCTCTGATGAAAGCTCAGATGAAAGCTCAGAAGAAAGTTCTGAAGAGAGCACAGAAGAAAGCTCAGAAGAAACTGCTGAAGAAAGTGTAGATGAGAGCACAGAAGAAAGTTCTGAAGAAAGCTCAGAAGAGAGCACAGAAGAAAGTGCTGAAGAAACTTCAGAAGAGAGCTTAGATGAAACTGCTGATGAGAGCACAGATGGAAGCACAGAAGAAAGCTCAGAAGAAAGTTCAGAAGAAAGCTCAGATGAAACTGCTGATGAGAGCATAGATGAAAGCACAGATGAAAGCTCAGAAGAAACCACTGAAGAAAGCTCAGATGAAACTGCTGATGAGAGCACAGATGAAAGCGCAGAAGAAAGCTCAGAAGAGAGCACAGAAGAAAGCACAGAAGAAAGCTCAGAAGAAAGCTCAGAAGAAAGCTCAGAAGAGAGCACAGAAGAAAGCACAGAAGAAAGCTCAGAAGAAAGTTCAGAAGAAAGTTCAGAAGAAAGTTCAGAAGAAAGTTCAGAAGAAAGCTCAGAAGAAAGTTCTGATGAAACCCCAGAAGAAACTGCTGATGAGAGCACAGACGAAAGCACAGAAGAAACCTCTGATGATAGCACAGAAGAAAGTAATGTAGAAACCTCTGAAGAAAGCACAGAAGAAAGCTCAGAAGAGTCTGCTGAGGAAAGCTCTGAAGAAAGCTCAGAAGAAGCTACTGAAGAAAGCTCAGAAGAAACTACTGAGGAAAGCTTAGAGGAAAGCTCAGAGGAAAGCGCAGAGGAAAGCTCAGAAGAAGCTATTGAAGAAAGCTCAGAAGAAGTTCCTGAAGAAAGCTCAGAAGAAACTACTGAGGAAAGCTCAGAGGAAAGCTCAGAGGAAAGCGCAGAGGAAAGCTCAGAAGAAGCTACTGAAGAAAGCTCAGAAGAAGCTACTGAAGAAAGCTCAGAAGAAACTACTGAGGAAAGCGCAGAGGAAAGCTCAGAGGAAAGCGCAGAGGAAAGCTCAGAAGAAGCTACTGAAGAAAGCTCAGAAGAAGCTACTGAAGAAAGCTCAGAAGAAACTACTGAGGAAACCCCAGAGGAAAGCTCAGAGGAGAGCTCAGAAGAAAGCTCAGAAGAAACCGTTGAAGAAAGTACTGAGGAGAGCACAGACGAAAGCACAGAAGAAACCTCTGAAGAAAGCTCAGAAGAAAGCCCAGAAGAAACTGCTGAAGAAAATGCGGATGAGAGTACAGACGAAAGCACAGAAGAAACTTCTGAAGAAAGTACAGATGAAAGCACAGAAGATGCCGAAGAGAGCTCTGAAACCGAAGAAGAAAGTTCTGAAAGCTCTGAAAGCGAAGAAGAAAGCACTGAAGAAAATACTGAAAGTGAGGAAGAAAGTGCTGAAAGTGAAGAAGAAAATTCTGATAGTGAGGAAGAAAGTTCAGAGGAAACCTCAGATGAGAGCACAGAAGAAAGTTCTGAGAGTGAAGAAGAAGATGCTGAAAGTTCGGAAGAAAGCACAGAAGAAAGTTCTGATGTAAGCTCTGATGAAAGTTCTGACGAAAGCACAGAAGAAAGCTTAGAAGAAAGTGCTGATGAAAGCTCAGAAGAAAGTACAGAAGAAAGTTCAGAAGAAAGCTCAGAAGAAAGTGCTAATGGAAGCTCAGAAGAAAACACAGAAGAAAGTTCTGAGAGTGAAGAAGAAAGTTCAGAAGAAAGTTCAGATGAAACTGCTGATGAGAGCACAGAAGAAAGCTTAGATGAAACTGCTGATGAAAGCACAGATGGAAGCACAGAAGGAAGCTCAGAAGAAAGTTTAGAAGAAAGCTCCGAAGAAAGCTCTGAAGAAAGCTCTGAAGATATTTCAGAAGACAGTACAGAAGCAAGCTCAGAAGAAAGTTCTGCAACAACTGAATCAAGTGAAAGTACTGATACATCAGAAACAGCAGAGGAGTCAAGCGATTCAACAGAGGAAACAGAAGAGTCAAGTGAATCAACAGAGACAACTGAAGACTCAAGCGACTCCTTAGAAGCAACAGAACAATCAAGCGAGTCCTCAGAGTCAACTACCTCTGAATCAGACGATGTCACCCTTGAAAGCCTCAACACAAACATTAATTTAAGCTTTGAGCTCAGTGCTACATCTTCAATTTCCCAAATAGAAAATGATATTGATGTCAAACAAGACGAGTTAGACGAGGTAAACAAAGAAATTGATGACCTTGAAGCAGAGCTGGACAATTATGACTATTCTTGCTCAGAGAACACAAACTGCGACACATGCACCAGCAACTCAGGCTGTGTATGGTGCTCTTCAGAAAACTCATGTGTTGAAGGAAATTCTGATGGGCCTACAGACGCTTCGTGTTCTGATTATCAATATGGCCAATGCACAGTGGTGGATTGTGATGCGTATACATCTTGCAGTGACTGCTTAAGTACCAATGAATGCGGCTGGTGCGGGTCCTCAGACTCTTGCTACACTGCATCTGCAGATGAGCCTGGAGATTGTTCTTCAAGCGATTTTTATCATCTGGATAGCTCATCACAAAGCACATGCCCTGCAAGTGAAGTCAACGAAAGCAACTATGAAGTTATATATTCAACTGAGGATGAAATAGAAGATGAAATTGAAGAATTAGAAGCCAGAGCTGACGATCTGGAAGAAGATATTGCAAAACTAGAAGAAGACAAGGCAGAAATGGAGGCAATTATTGATGAATATTATAGCTCTTTCCTAGAAATCGGACAGAATATAGATGCTAAAGCAGCTCCGAAAGGGTTTACGAAGCCTGAAGGAGGGCTACCTAAAGGATTTACACCGCCTGCAGGGTTTACGCCTCCTGAAGGATTTTCTATACCAGAAGGTGGATTTCCTGAAGGATTCAATCCAAATATAACGATTCCGGAAGGAACTTGGTTTGACGTGTATGCAACACTGATTAATAAAGTAGCGAGCTATGGACTTGTTTTCGGATAAGAGATAATAATTAGATTAATATTATATATTTTTTTTGGAAAAATAGAGCTTGAATAATCTTTTGAATAGAAGTCTCTAGATTTTTTTATTGATATTTTAATATTTTGATTAAATTGTTTTAACATTAATATTTTATCTTTTTATTAAATATTTTAATTTGAGGCTGTGATAAAATGAGATAAACCATAAAATTTCAATGATCTCTCTTTAGATTCTTGTCTTTTTAAACGTTTTATTAAAACTTTGTAAATGCCAAAAAAGCAGAAATTTTCATTATAATTTCTCTTATCTTTGATTATTTTGGCAAATATTATAATCTGCTTAGCACATAATTAATAATAAAGCTCTCAATTTCTTCTGTTTAAAATTAAATAATTTGAGAAAAATCATCTTAATAAAAATGCTGGATTGGAGAAAATTGATAAAGAATTTATAAAATGGTCGGACAAGAGTTCAATGACGTGAAAGTCAATGTGAGCGTTAAAGTTGCTTCAATTATCTGTGGAGTCGGATTATTAGCAATCGCAATCCAAAAGCTTGCCTCCTTTAATATTATCGATGTCCGTGATTTTTTCCTGACGCTTTACTATTTTATTTTTGCTTTTATTTCAATATGCTCAGAATTGCCTTACAAAAAGCTTTTGATGCCTTTTTATTTCTTAAGGTACTGCTTTGGCAAGGGCGCTTTCTTTTTATTTATTGCGACTATAATATTTGACTGACGCTATTGGTGGTTTATCCTTATGGCTGTACTCTATTTTATCACAGCCTGTGGGTATTTTGTGCTTGCACTTGGGTTTAAAGATAAACTTATAGATAAGACAGATGAAACTGAAGGGAAAGAAGAGAAAGAAGCTGGGAAAACGTTAGAGCATGCAGGATTTCAGCCAGTCACTATTGATCGTCCTCAAGAAGACATATCTAAAGAGTAAGGCTTGGCTTCCATATTTAGATAGTGGAGAATTCTTTAGAAGGAATTTACATAATTAATGATTGATGTATATTAAAAAGACTAGATTAGTTTTAATTTTCTATTAATTAGAACCTTATGAATTTACAATGAGATTAGATTTAATTATAGAAATTTTTGATAAAATCTATAAGAAAACAGCATTAGTTGTTTTAAGTATTTTAGAGTATCTTATTAAAATAAATTTAATTAATTATTATAAATATCAAAGCTTTTCTGCATGTGAGAATATAAACATACTTAAACATTTTTCCTGATAAAATGGCTCTGTTAAATTGGACTGAACTCGGAGATCACTGCTATCGACAAGTAGCTCAATATGACATGAAATGGGAACAAGATCTAGCAATAGAATATTTCCATATTGCAGCAGCTCGCTTTGGCGGCCCAGTTGCCAGAATCATGAAACCCAAAAGCTTAATCATGGGAATTCCCAACACAAATCAACTTTTTCGTAAATATCTGACAATCCACAACTCTGCAGGCAAGCTAACAGGCAAAGTTCTATGAGACTATTCCAAAGAGCTTGTAAAAATGGGCTGAACCACTGATGAAGCTCTTGTTGTCGTTTATAAAAACGGAGATGTCGACATCTATAACATGCATGGTGAAAAAATTGCTTTTCCGCCTCCATTATTTGGAAATCCTCCTTCAAAAGGCAAAGAAATCGTAGACTGTGAAGTCTTTGAAAATATGCTAATTGTGCTTACCCAAGACAACGCTTTTTATTATGTGAGAAATTTGCCAAATTGTCTAAGCTTTAAGCCAGAACTGATCGGGTTGCTCTCTATAAGAGGGTCTCCTACATGTTTTAAAGCGATTCCCTCTGCTCATTCATATTCTGGGAATTTAGATATTTTGTGTGGGCATCCTGATGGTGGGCTTGTGCTGCTGCAAGAGATGAAAGAAGTTAAAGGTTTCTCTAAAATTCCTTTCACCAATGAAGAAATCAACAGGGTCGAAGAGATAAGCTTATCAGCCACAGGAGAATTCTTAGCAATTTTATTAGAAGGAGGAGTTGTCGTCAAGCTGAATTCAAATTTTTCCAAATTTTTAGGTAGGACTGACTCAGAAATGGTAGAGAGGGCACGACAAGTGGTATGGTGCGGAAATGAGGCTGTATGTTTGATTTATAACGAGTTTGTAGGGATATTAGGACCTGATAATACCAAAGCCAGCATGGACATCGACCATATTAAAGAAGGAGTTTTTTGCAATTCAGAGCTAGATGGCATGAGGGTTTTTACAACAGAAAAATGCGAATTTTGGGAAAAGGTCGACCCTTCTTTGCAGATGACACTTTCAATTGGCAGCTTTTCACCGCCAGCCTTGCTATTAGTAGCTTATGAAGCTTATATAGAGAATTCTGCAAGTTCTGGGGAATCTATAAGAAATTTGCAAAATAATGATACCTTGCAGGAAGCTGTAGACCAGTTATTAGAAGCTGCAAGTGCCGAATTCGACATAGACACCCAAGAAAAATTACTTAAAGCTGCAGCTTTTGGAAAAACCTTTTTGCCGCCTGGAACTTTTGACAGTAACAAGCTTGTCAATATGGTAAAACATTTAAAAGTCCTTAATAACTTGAGGCGAGAATATGTAGCAAGGCCAATTACTTATCACCAGCTTAAATACATGCGGACAAATGGAGAAATGCTTATAAAAAGGCTATTAGACTCTCACCACCACTATTTAGCTTTACAGATTTCTAAGTTTTGGAAACTCCGCCAAGAGCACATATTTGTCCACTGGGCTTGTGCTAAGCTGACAGACCAAGCTTTCAGCGATAAAGAAATGTGTGAGCTTATCTGCTCAAAACTTAACTTATGTAAGTCAGTCAGCTACACAGATATAGCAAGAAAAGCTTTAGATTCTGGAAGAAAAGACTTAGCTATTGATTTACTAGAAAATGAGCCTGCAATTTCAAGAAAAGTTCCTTTATTATTACACATGGGAGAATATGATATGGCTTTAGACAAAGCTATAGACAGCAGCGATCCTGATTTAATATATTTAGTCATCATGAAAATCCATGAGCAAGACAAAGCTGCAAGAGACGACCCTGATTTTGTCCCTGGGGCAACTGGGTCAATTGAAAAAGTCCTTTCGAAAAATGTCGCAAGAGAAATGCTGCTTAGTTATGCAAGACAAATTGATGAAGACTTATTAAAACAGGCATTTAGGTATCTAAAAAGACCACAAGAAGCAGGGCATTTTGCTATTGAAAAAGCGTATAAGTATAATGATCTTAGAAGAAGATTGGAATTGTTGAGCACTGCAAGGGATTTGTATTCAAATTATGACAGAGATCCGTTATATGCAGTTGCAGCTAAAGAACAGCTGGCCTTGATAGAAAAACAGAAATTACTTATAAAGAAAACAGGGGACAGAAGTTTAGTGGATTTATCAGTTTGTGACACAATTGGAAGGCTGCTAAAACAAGACCAGGAATCTGAAGCTGAAAAGCTAGCAAAACAGTTCCAAATTTCAGAGAAAAAAATGTGGTACTTAAAGCTTAAAATTAAAGCATCACAAGGAGACTGGCCAGGCGTTGAAGCCCTTTCAAAATCAAAAAAAAATCCTCCTATTGGATTCCGACCATTTGCAAATATAGCTGTCCAGAGAAATCAAAACCAATACGCTGAGCAGTTTATTTTAAGGGTTCCTGAGGTCGACTATCAGCTTAACATGCTGCAATACATAGGAAGTTACATGAAAGCTGCCGAAGTCGCTGTGAAAAATAAACTTTTCGATTCATTGCCAGAAATTGCCCAGAAATCAAATGACAGGGCTGTCATGGAATTTGTGGATTCACAGTTGGTAGGAAAATAATTAAATAAAATTTATTAAATTGATCGTGCATTGGAAACTGATGATGATTCATCGGAATCAGAATAATTAGAAGGAGTTTCTGGCTTTACCTCATTTAAGTTAAGTTTCGGGACTATTTGAGGTCTTTCTACTTCTTTTGGCCTGCCACTGACTAGCTGCTCGTCTTCAGATTCTTCTCCTAGTTCGCTGTATTCTCCGCTTTTATGTATTTTATTTTTAGTTTTTTGGACTTCTCTGTCATAAATTTCTTCAACTGGATACCCATTTTTCTTTAGCGCAATAACTAACTTTAGCAGCTGTTTTTCTTTATACTTATAATTATCAACTTCATTTTTCATCTTTTTGCATATTTTTGTGAGTGATTTATTTTCATCGATAATAGAATTTACAGTATTTTCATCAATTTCTTGGTATGGTTTTCTAGAAATACTTGATTTTTGAAGCTGATTTTGAAGTTGATTGTTTTGAGAAGTAATTTCTTTTAGTAAAATTTCGGCTTCATATTTTTCTTGAGAGAGCTTTTCGACCCTTTTTTCTAGTGACCGCTTTTCTTCCAAAGTTTGGGTAAGCTTGCTATTTAACTCGCTTAGCCTTGAATTAAAGTCGTTTGCCATTTTTTTTTGGGTGTCTTCGATTACTTCGTCATATGCATTTCTTATTTTTGATAAAAGTGAGCTATATGTTGAGTCTTTTTTTATGATTTCTTGGAATATGTCTCTAAAAATTTCTAGTTTATCTGGTATTCTTAAAGAGTCTTTCGTAGAAAATTCCCGTAACTTTTGGCTAAGCCTTCCTTCAAGTATCTGAGCTTCAGTAGCAGCTGTATTTAATCTTGATTGATTTATCCCGGATTCTTTATAAACGTTGTGATTTGCTGTCAGCGAGCTATTCATGGAGAAACTCATACTTTTTCCTATATTTTTCGCATTTGTAGGACTTGAGTAACTATTTTCAAAACTTGAAAAAATATTTGCTTGGTGTTTAGGCTTAGAAGAATTTATTTGAAAAGATGATGATTTTATTACTCCAGGCGAGCCATGGCGCGCTTGAAGAGGCGAGCCTTCTTTTTTGCGGATTTGAACTGTCCTAGATTTTACACTTGGCTCTGCATAAGGCGAAAATTTGATTAGCTGAGCCTTAATGTTTGATGCTGAAGTGCTTGATGCTTTGGAGTTTTGATGTGATGAGTAATTCAGCGATAAAAGAGAAGGCATTGATTTTTGCTTATGAATCATTTTACTTATATATTGCTTTAACTGCACGTATAATTAATCATAAAACCAAGATTTTCAATTATTCTGATTTTTAAGACTTAAACAAAAAATAATAAGTAGGTAAGTTACTAACTAGTTCATATAAAAACCTTTTCTAAAATCTTAAAATTAACCTTATTTGTTAAATATTATAAATATACACATACTTATAATAGGTCTATCTTCATATATGAGATAGTGTCCTATGAATTGGCCTTACTCTATTAGCTACATGAATATTTCTGCTGATTCTTCTATTGCAATGAATTTTTGGAGCATCTCATAGCGTGCTATATAATGGAAATGAGTTTATAGAAAAAACACTGACAGAGTTTTCAGCTACTCGTCTTCTTAACTTCATCCGAGAAGGAGGAGACTGATATTTATTTGGAGTTGGAGGTGGGACTATCTTATGAAATGTTACATCAGTAACTACCTCATATTGAAATGTGTCAGAAAAGTCTTGGTCTTGAGGAGAGATTGTGTCTCTTCTTTTGATTCTGGATAATGATTTTCTCTCTAAATTAAAACTTGAAAAATCCGTATTACTCCTATTCCTTTGACTTGACAGAGTTCTGTATGTATTTGACAACGAACTTTCAGGTCTTGGAAAGTTTTCAGTTTTCTGCAAATTTAGCTTTAAATCTTTAGGCTCACTTTTTATAGGAGAGAGTGTTCTTTGCCTTTGTATAAGCTCTCTTTCAGTAGTTTTAAATAAATAAGAATTTCTCACATGATCATAAATTCTCGTAAAATTCGCTCCTAATGATAGAGAAGGAATTTCTTCTTTGGCTGGACTTTCTGATATTTTTCCTTCAATTTTCTTGGGTGAATTGGCGAACTGCGTGACTTCTTCAGTAATATTTTGGATTTGCTTGCTTCTGTAGCCATTTTTGATGTCATTTTTATGTTTTATAATTTTTCATGAATCCTCACTTGTGATCCGTTTTGCAAAATCTGATGCAGATATAACAAGAACTATAGCTTGCTGAGAATAGCATATGCAGGTTGTAGTTCTTTTTGTTCCATTAATTACTTCTTCTTCACCGAAAAATTCACCTTTCCCGAGTATTGCAACTTCGGCACGGTGAGAAATAGATTTTTTAGGAACTAAAACCTTTGTTAATTTTTTCTGGTTAGAAAAATCATGATCTATTGGAATTTTTTTAATAAATTGAAATTCTCCTTCTTTTATTAAATAAACTTCTTTCGCCTCATCTCCTTCTTTATACATTATATGTTTTCTATAAAAATATCTTTCTTCAAAAAAAAAGCTTAATTTCGTTAAAGATCCTTTTGTCCACCTCTGGAATATTGGTAAATTCTGTAAATAATTCACAATATCTTGCTTTTTATCATTCATTAATTTAGACAAAATTCTTTGATAATTAGGCTTGTCAAGCACTGCAAAATGAGATGGTTCTTTACACTGTATTGAGGCAGCCCTTGGCTTTTTTTCTAAAAGTGCAAGCTCTCCAAAGCTTGCCCCATCCCTTAATATAAGGACTTCTTGAAGCTGGATTTCTTGGGTTTCTTGGTTCATGATAGGAATTTGTACGCCAATGCTGCCAAATAGAAGTACATAAAACTTATTTCCTCTTTCTCCTTGGTGAAATACATATTCATCAGTAGAGAAAAATTCATAGGTCATATAGATGCAACATTCTTTATGTATAACGTTTGAGGATTCATCAGTTAATGATTTAAAAAACTTGACGTTTTCAGTGAATGACATTATTTTGGAGATATCGTCATCCGTCCTGGATTCTGGAGTTTTCTCAAGAATTGCTTTGAGGTCGCTGATTAAGAATTGATTTTCTTTTGAAATTACTGTTTCACTCTGAGGCTCGCCCATATTATGGGAGGTAAAAATTTAGGGTATTATAATTTTTATATGATCTTTTTGATTATCAATATAGATTCTATACATAACTCTAGTAAACTATTTTATAAATATTTTAATCAAATATGATATTAATATTTTAAATAGAATAATTTTATTTTGCCTTATCTATACACAAAAAATACTTTATAGCATCATATTTTCGTCACTATTGCTCAGTGACTTTCTGTGATTCTTTACTACAATTTCTGCACGCTAGTAACAATTTCTTCTCCCATAAAATTTCCTATTTTCCCAGCTCAATATTTATTACTTACTTTCCACTAGTCTCACTTTTATATTTGGATATCAGGATCTTCTAAATCTCAGAAATTTCTTCATTTTACAATTCTGCCAGTGCGAAAAAGTAACTCAAAAATGGACAAAAGAATTTCCTTAGATGACATAGAAATTCTCCAAACCCTCGGAACTGGGTTATATGGAAGAGTCCGATTAGCTTATATGCAAGCTAAGGAACAATTTATTGCACTAAAGATTATTAAAAAAGCTGAAATAATGCGCCACAAACAAGTAGACCACATTATTTCTGAGTTTGCAATTTTACGAATGATCCAGCACCCATTTTTGGTCAATTTTATAGGATTTACTCAAGATGACCGTTATCTTTATTTTGCACTTGAATATGTGCCTGGAGGAGAATTATTTACTTATCTCAGGAATTTAGGAAGAATTGATAATTTTCAAGCACAGCTCTATGCGGCCCAGATAACTTTGATGATTGAATATTTACATTCTTTGAATGTTGTTTATCGAGATTTAAAGCCAGAAAATCTTTTGATTTCTGGAGACGGGTATTTAAAACTTACAGATTTTGGGTTTTCTAAAGTTGTGGAAGGAAGAACTTATACCTTCTGTGGGACTCCTGAATATTTGGCTCCTGAAATTTTAATGAACAAAGGACATGGGAAGCCAGTTGACTGATGAACATTGGGCATCATCATTTATGAAATGCTAGCTGGAGTTGACCCTTTTAGTGATGATGACCCTATTGCAGTTTATCAAAAAATCCTAAAAGGCAAAGTAAAATTCCCTCAAGGCTTTGACAAAAACGCGAAAAGCTTAGTAAAACATTTGCTTGTTTCTGATTTAACAAAAAGATATGGAAATATGAGAGGTGGAATAAATGACGTAAAAAACCATCGGTGGTTTTCAGTCATCAACTGGCATAGACTCTCAAAAAAAGAAATTGAGATGCCTTATAAGCCTTTTATTAGTTCACCTGGAGATACTTCGAATTTTTCAAGTTATCCCGACTCAAGCAACTTACCTAGTCCCGTGTATTCTGATGATGACCCTTTTATAGATTGATAGGTTTACTTATTGTAATATTCATTTAAATTATGGAAATTAAAGAATAAATATGCTATTTCAGCTAAACTAATAAGCCAATATATCTACACTTAGGATTATCTCTCTGCAAATACTCCCATTGAACATAAAACTTCTCAGTTATTGGATAAATCAGTCTTCCAGCCAAAGATAAAGTCCTTACTCTACAAAAACTTTCAATAAAAACTATTTTTGTCCTGGAAATTCTTAATAATTTTAAAATATAGCCTGAGTAGCAGACTGGTAAAGCTGTGCCTGGGCCATTTGTAATGATTAAGTCAGGTCTTAATTTCAATACCAAAAAGATTGCAGGTAGAAAGCTATAAAGGGTCGTAAAAACACTAGAAATATAAGACTGCCCTACCTTTCTGCTTCTGAAAATCTCATATAGTCTCCCTCTACTTAAAAAATGCAGCTTAAATTTTTCCTTGGACACTTTATCATCTTCAGCACATATAAAATTCACATTCCCCACCAAAGAAAAATCTAGTTTTTTTAAATACGTCATCATTTCTGTTGTATGTCCTCCGCTACCTAACACTACCAGAATATTTTTCCTTTTTGCAGGCGGCCATAACAATTTCACTAAATATCAAAGCCCAATCAGAATCGTCAAGTATCCCCAAAATCCCATTAATTGTTTAATTAATTAAATTGAAATGATGACATAATGTTGTAATACACAACAAAACACTTAAGGCAAACTGATTCTTCGTCTAAATGATGTGCTATTGTATTTATAGACTCACTATTATGAATTGGCTTAAAAATGCTTGCACTTTGCAGCTTGGGAATTATTTTTTCAGGTGACTTAAATTTTGAGCATGCAAGCAAAATATCAGGTGGAACCAGGCGGAACTCAGGCAATCTGATTGGAGAGTAACTGTTCATTCTGCCTAGCATTAATGACTGTTTTGGGACTAAAAATCGAAGGGATTTATCATGCATTGGAAGCTGAATGTTTGTTAAATTACAAAAATCTCCAGTACATTTGCAAGAGTAATGCTCATCTGAAGGGAAAATTTTAAGTTTGTCTGACTGGATGTAGATTTTGCATTGAGTGTTATGAAAAGTGGGTCGCCTTTTAAAAGGGATTGTGAATTCTTCAGCATTAGAAAAACTAGGCAGCTTTTGATGGGCGTCCATACTTTTTCTACTTTGACTTATACTTGAAGGGTGCCGACTTCTGCTTTGTCTACTGAAAGCTCTAGATTTTGGAGGCTCTATAACCACTGATATATCAGGAGACCTTAAAATTGGCGTAATCCTCATAAAACTTTTTTCATGTGCATGCCTTATAAACAAAGAATTGTTTATTTTCTTTTTTCGTGATAAAAAACTTTGGGATAATAAAGATTTCTGTTTATTATTGATTTTTAGTGAAGTAATGCTATGTCCTTGGGTTATATTTCTGGTATTATTATAGAGAGGCTTGCTAGAAATAAAGCTGAAGGAGTCAAAACGTTTGGCATCATTTTTTTTGCGAAATGTGCAGTTTTCAGCCCCACAAAATCAAGGCTGCTTTGTTTCATGCTCTATGTAATACATTAAGGTGATTCCTACAATTTTCAAGCTGGAAAGCTGCTCAAAATTCTTGAAAATTAATTTTGAAATCCTTTTTATATTTTTTTTAATTATTTCATCTCAACATATCATAGTATTTTCTTCATTATGACTCCCTACTAGTTTTCTATGAAAATTTTCATCTGTTTCAGGCTCATCAATAATAAACTCATAAGTGTAAATATATTTATCAAAAATTGCTTTATGAAACTGATATAGCTGTAAAGCGTGTATATCGTCTGGATAAGAATGGGGAAGGTCTTCAACTTGAATATCATCAATAACAGCTCTTGACCCATCATGCTTTATCAATACAGCCTTGCCAGACTCGAATCAATCTGAGCCTCTTATGCCTAAGCCTTGGAAATTTAGTACTTCGAGAAATGCTTTTGAGATATCGCTGATGGTTAAATTATTTAAATTGCGATAATCAAGTTTTCCTTTTCTATTGGTAAAAATTCAAATAACTGGCTTAAATACATCCATAATATCAAAAATGACAGTATCAGCAATAAAAAGCTTGATTTCACACCTGGATTCTACTAAAGTCTCTAATATGAAAGTCCAATTGTGCTTTATCATTCCATATTTTATATGCTTAAAACCTATTTGCTTATAATTAAAAAATATCAGGAACATTCGTGAATTTCCCTTCTCGTCTTTCTTCCCAGTATCCTCCCCGATATTTCCACTGGCCTTCTTCTAAATAAAACCATCTTGGCGTATATTCAGCGCCTAACTCTTTTTGCTTAATTCTTGCTGCTCTTTGTTTGTCTTCAACCCTTGCTTTTTCGACAGTTGCAGTTTCTATGTCACCACTTTCCAATGCACGCTGATCTGGTCTAAATCTACAGTCTGTTGGGCATAGTCCAGGATATCTGTCAGGCTCAATATTAAGCTGCATAGAAAACTGGGTAAAATAATAATAATGTTCGTAATCTGCTGGGTATGGATAAATTTCAAAGCCAGGGATTTCTTCTCCAGTAGCTTCGTTTTTTATAGTTAGCCTTTCAGACCATACTCCAGAAATTGAATATTTAAGCTTTCCTTCTGCATCAAAGACTTTTCCATCTACTTCGTGAGCTTTTTTGTTGAACCAGCCTTTTTTCTCGAATTTTACAACAGCGTAGTCTCCTGTTGTTTGGTTTTTTATATTCATTGTTCCATGATGGTCTAAATAAATTTTTCCAACAATAATGTTGTTTGCGTCTGTTGTGATTTTATTTCAGGTATAATAATCATTATATCTATGAATTCGAACATGCATCGCTCCAAGAGGCTTCACTCTCATATAAGTTCCTTTAAAGTTACTTTTAACCTGAGTTTGGCCATTAAAAGTGTAGCTTGGGTGTTCTACATAAATGGCAGAGACTGGCGGATGGTGGCTGACTTGCTCTGAAATCAGTTTAAACCCATCTTTTTCAAACTCAAATGTTTCCCCCAAAATAGGATTAAACGGCTTAGCAATCCTATTTTGAGTGGTTGAGTATCCAGATACAGCAAAGCATGCTATATAAGCCAGTCTCAAAGTGGAATCTTCACAACTTGCTGCTTTTGTCAATAGTTCGCTATAAGTTAAATCTTCACTAAATTTCTGGAGAAATGATAAAGGCTCATTAAAATACACAGGCACCGACATCTTACTTAAATCAACCCCAATAAAATCTTTGATAACTTTTCAAACATTAATTTTTATTGAAGGGTCTTTTCTAAATGGCAAACATTGCCGAACTGGAGTTATTGAGGAGTCTATATAAGGGACTATAAGTGAGGGTGAATATTGGCTTTGAGCGTCCTCAAAAAATTCTTCATCACTGCTATTTGAGCCCATTTTTTCCTCTTCTTCTTCATCCTCTTCTTCCTCTTCATCATTTTCTTTTTTTTCAATTTTCATTGTCAGCTGGGTTGCAGATTTGTGCCATTTTTCTTCAGCAATTTCTCTTTGTTTTTTACATTCTTCGCCTTCTTCTTCTAGTAATGCAAGGGTATCACTTGATAGGTTTTTAAATTCTTTTGCAGCATTTAGTAAATCTTTTATGGGATTTAGCAAAGGAGGAGGCATTTCTTCAAGAAGACTAAATTTCTCTTCCATAGTTGCATCAAGGACCCATAGCCTTTGAATACAGTTTAGAATTGCTTGGAATTTTGGAGAGTTGTCCCATATTTCTAGGCTTTTCATTCGTTCATGGGAAGATTTTTCACCTAGTGTAAAAGAAGATTTCGCTTGTCTAAGAGCATTTATTCATAAATCAGTGTCGTGTTTAGTTTCCGCTTTTAAATTTATTTTGGTAACTCCTGTGTTCAGTGAGAATTTTTTCGGGTTTTTCTTATTGACTTTAATTTCAGCGATATCCAAGTGGATTGATCCTTTATAAGGCATCCCCTTTTTTTTGGAGTAGTGCAAGATCCCATTGATCAATACGAAATATCTCTTTTTTCATCTGGAGAGATAATTTGTCCACTTAGATAAATATCCTTCCATCATAGTTATTAATTGTGGATGTAAAAAATATTATGCGAATTTAAATTTAATCGACACTAAATAAATGGAAAGTTTGGTAGGCATCACAGAATTTATGACCCATGGAGAGTTTATAGGAGGTATTTTAAAGCATCGCAGATGTGATTTTATTGTCAATGAAATTGATCTCAATGGCACTGTCATAGAATTCAATGAAAACCAAGAAGAAATTTCTGATCTGCAGCAGCCCACTATCTCAAACTCAGGACTTAGCGATGAGTCCATCAATGGACTGACAAGTGCTTTAGGAGAAGAAAATTGTGAAAAAATAAAAAATCTAGTCGACGAAATCAATGCTGGGAATCCTGATGCCATTTTAGAGCTGGAATGTGACAATAATAAAGAATCCCGCACAAGAATCCACCAATCTATTAAAAAATTTGCTCCAGGATTAGGAACTTCGACTGATTTAGCAACAAATAAAATTAAAGTCTATAATGGTGAGCTGTCAAATAATCCGAAAAAACGAAAAAAGTTTGGAATTGATGCCAGAAAATTAGTGAAACCTCCTGCAGATTTTATTGAGTTTACGCTATGAAAAGAAAATATAGAAACCATGGCTGCTATTAAACAAATTGCAAGAATGATAGGAACAAAAGACAAATATCTTGGCATTGCAGGAAATAAAGACAAGAGAGGAATAACTACACAAAGAGTTACAGTATTTTGCAATTTATTGCCAGTACTGAAAACAGTTGATTTCGGAGAAAATATTAAGGTAGGGAATTTCAAATATACAGATAAGCAGCTGAAGCTAGGAGATTTGAAAGGAAATCAATTTACTATTGTTATCAGGAACATTGATAATAATATTCCTAGCGAAGTTTTAAGCTCAAGATTAGAAGAATTATCGAGAATTGGCTTTGTAAATTATTTCGGCCTTCAAAGATTCGGAAAATCTGCCAAAAACCCAACACACATAATCGGCCTTGCCATGATTAAATGCGATTACCGCAAAGCTGTTGACCTTATTTTAGGAGCTAGAGACTGTAAAGACCCTGAAGAGTACAAAGCCAGAGAAACCTGGGAACAAACACATAACGTTGAAGAAACCCTTAATCTTTTCCCAAAGCATTGTGTATTATATATGTAGTATATGGAAAAAAATATTTTAATGGGCATGAAAAAAGCTGGAGGAAACGAAACATTTTTAAATGGAATTATGAGCTTACCAAGGAACTCAAGAACACTTTATGGGCACGCCTACCAAAGCTATATATGAAATAAAGCAGTTTCTTATAGATTGACGTTATCAAGATCTCCAAGTAACCATTAAATAGTTCCTGGAGATCTTATATTAATAAGAGAAGGACAAATAAAAGCACTAGAAGAGGCAGATTTGCCAAATTACTCATTAAACGATATTGTGCTTCCTCTACCTGGAGCTAAAATTGAGTAAAAATTATATAGGTTTCCAAAAAATGAAATGGCTCAATTTTATCAAAAATTATATGATGAAGATCAAGTGACAATAAACACATACACAGAAATCTATAAGTAAAAAATAAGTAGAGAAATGGCTCTTTCAGGAGATTATAGAAAAATAGTTGCAAAGCCAGGGAATTTTGAATGGAGTGAAATATATTTTCCTGATTTAGACACAAATGAGCCTTCAACTGGCCCTATCCGAAGCTTGAGAATAAAATTTGCATTGCCTTCATCATCTTATGCAACTATGTGTCTCAGAGAAATTATGGGAAATAATGAATATTTAAGTAACGAATAATGGCACGAATTAGAATTAATTTAATTTATCTATTATCTATAGGACATTCCACCACTTGCAAAGCTGTCTTTAACCATTTCTTCTTGTATAGCTTTAGCTTCAGTAAGCCTCTCTTCATTTCTTCTTATTAGGTCAGAGATTTTTTTCTTATCTCTTTCATATACTGCATTGAATTCTAATTCTTTTATTTTTTGTTTCAGCTCAGCTTGCTCTTTTTCCAATGTAACTATCATATGGCTTATATCATCCAAATAATTATTTCTTTGGCTTTCTCGTGGAGGTTTTGGCGAAGGCAATCTTAAGCTTCTTTTTAAAGTTTTCTTTTTACTATCTTTTGAGCATACATGCCTATGCCGATTTTCATGCTTAGGACTTGTTAACGGAGATTGGATCTTAGCACCTTCATCTCATTTCATTTTTGATGCAAGCAATTGGCTATCCTTTTCTCTTAGGGATTGGATATATATTTGTTCATTTTCTTCTAGTTTTCTCTTAAAAACTTCTGCTTGCTGCTCTTTTTTAATTTTCAAATCTTTATAATTTTCCTGCATCTCTTGTAGCTGCTTCGTAATACTCAAAGTTTCTTCTCTAAACTGTTTTCGTTCGTAACTAACTCTATCTTGAAGCTCCCTGAAGTCTTTTTCCCATGCAACCTTTTCTTTTGCATGCTTTTCAATATGCATTTCTTTTTCTTTTTTCACAATTTCTAATTGAGTATGCAAGTAATTTCTTTCGGTTCTCAGCTTAGCTAGTTCTTTTCCCATTTTTTGTACTTCGTTTTCAAGGGATTTTAAGGTATGCTTTACTTCCGCGTCTTTATCAGTAGCGATATGGCTGTATTTTCCAGCGTAATCTTCTTCGTCACTTAGTTCTGGATAGAATTTATTTGTAGGAGATTCATTGAGGAGTTGAGTGTAGTCTCTTCCTGGGGAAGGGGTGCGAGCTTTTGAATTTGGGTCTTCTATAGGATTTTGAGTATTTAAAGCAGTTCCTGTGCTGTTCATATGAAATTTCCTTTCATCTGAAAACGACATGATTATTACAAATAAAATACAAATAATTGTGCATTTTAAATTTTTAGCTATTTTATGCATCTTAGAACCAAAATATCAAATTTATGAACATAAAGTCTATAAAAATATCAATATCTAAAATTTTTATTTTAAAAAAATAAAATCTTGTTCAATAATTTGCAGAAAAGTAATATAATCAAATCCTCCATTTTATGAATATTAAAGAGAAAATACAACAGCTTCTCTGTGAGCCTCTTGATCAGTTTGGAAGAGGCCATATCTCATCGTCTTTAATGTCAGATGCCCCAGATTCGCAACACTCTTTTGATAGAATCGAAAAATCTGTCGCTAGCAGTGCTAAGCCTATACCAATAGGAACAGGCCAATCAAGTAAAAATAAAGCTGACTTATTTAAGCAATCCCGAGCTTCACACATTTCACAAAACTCACAGGATGAATTAATAACTGCTGTTATCTCACACAAGCCTATAGAAAGTTCAAATACAACAGATCTTGATCGGTCAGCTAATAAGTCCAAGCCGTCAAGAATAATCCCCTGAAGTAGCAAATCTCAGCCCAAAAAAATTACAGAGAGCTCTATAGACTCTGTACTAAAAGAAATTGGGCTTGAAAAATTTCCTTACTGGGCGCTAGAATATCTCAGCATAGTTTATAAGCAATAAATGACTAAGATAATTTGATGGTATAATAGAAAATATGGGGAGTGGAGGCAGCAAGGAATCTGTGATGCATGGTCTTAAAGAAGAAATCGATAAAACCAAGCATCAAAAGCATAAGCTAGAAGAAGAAAGGGAAGAGCTCAAAGAAGACCTAAAGAAACACCAAGAAAAAGAGGCTGAGCACCAGCGAAAGCTAGCAGAGGTAAAACAGATTCACGAAGGCCTTGACAAACGTCACAAAGAACTCAAAAGAGAGCTTGGTAACGTTGAACCCGAAGTGCAAGCTGTCAAGAACAAGAAGATCGCCTTAGATGACAAAGTCAGAGTCGACAAAATAGCCATAAAAACTATGAACCAAGAAATCACCCAAGGCCAAGAGCACATTGCCCAAAGCCAAGAAACCATCCATACAAGGACAGAAGAAATTGAAAAGCTCAGGAAAAAAGTTGAGAAAAAAGGAGAAAAGCTCCATAAGTTCGATGGGGTTGAGGAGAGAAAAATTGCATTGACGTCAGAAGTGGCAAATCTAGAAAAGCAGGTCAGCGATAAAGAAAAAGAAATCCAAGGAGGAGAAGCCAGAATTGAGAACAGAAAGAAAGAAAACAAAAGAAAGAAGGAGCTTCAAGGGCAAATTGAAGACGAAAAAGAAAAAACACCAAAATTAACCAGTAAACTCCGTGAAGTTGAAGAAGACGTCGCAGAACTCGTCAATCTGCAAAAATCAGGAATAGCAGTTCAAGCTGAAAACGATAAAATTAACCAGGAAATTAACGCAACTGCAATAACTCCTCAGGAAACTGACGCCATGAATAAACTTAAGGAAACAGTCCGAGGCAAAGAAAAAGAAATCGCTGACACTGAGCTCATGAACTCCAGAAGAAACAAGCTCGGCAAGCAGCTCAACGAAACTATGGCTCAGACCCCAATCCTTGAAAAGAAAAAGGCTAAAGTTGTCGATGACGTCCACGCCCTAGAAAGAGAAATTAAGATGAGAAACGAAAAAGAGACTGAAGCCCTCGCTGAAGAGCTCAATAAGAAAATCAATAAACTTAACGAGCATGAGGCAGAAATTAATGAACACTTCGGAGAAGAACTGAGAAAGCTAGAAGAAATATTGGCAAAGAAAGCAGAAAAGAAGAGCAGAAGAGAAGAGGAGAGAAATGAAATCCTTGGAAGAGTTAATGAGCTTAAAACTGAACTTGCAGCAGCTTAAATAACAAGTTATTTAAAATGGTTAGTTAACTTTTAACTTTAAAATATCTTACTCGGTTAGAAAAGACGTGGAACATTGCGAAAGGTGTAAGCATAATAAAGATGTGTCAGAAGGAATGCACCTAAGTAAAAATTACAATTCAATAACTATTGTTTGTCTCAGAGAATTTGCAGATTAATGCCATAAATAGAGTGGAGGCAGCAATAAAAACCCATTTTCATTGAAAGTCGCCACTTTCCCAGAAAAACCAATAAGCTTGGTCCCAACTCCACCAGCTGCCATAAACTTCCTTTGAGTCTTTATGTATAAGATAAAGCCATCTTGACAATGGTATAAGTCCAGCTATTAAAGGTGGCTATATAATACTTACCATAATTGAAAATAAAATCCCATTGAAATTGTTATGCAAGCCTATATATAAAAGTAGGGCAAAAATAAAGCAATATAAAGCCAGCTTGTGGTTATGATTCCTAAATCTCGCAACTTTTATTAATGCAGCCATAATACTCATATAACTCAGAGTAAAATCAGCAACTCTTAGAGTTTGTGGCTCCATCCCAAAGCACTCATAGCCTCAATCACAAGAATGATAAACCATGCTTGCCATCATATTTGTGCCATAAACCGCGACTTCTCCATAGTAATAATTCAAAATCCCTGCAATAATTGCAGGAACCATAGCCAAGTTTGAATAAACTAACATATATAGTCCTGTCATATAAGTATCTTCGTTTAAGGCTAATTTCTCGCAGTTTGCGCCTGCGGTATTGCCGCCGCATTTGCAAGAATACGCTATTTCTTTGAACATGGCGTGTTTTTGGCTATTGCATAAGTTATTCCCGACTTCTGTTTTAAAGATCCCTAAATCATAATATAAAGTGCTGTTTATATTAATTGATGGGTCAATTTTTATTTGCATAATGTCATAGCCTGATTTTAAGTAGCCAATTTCCATTAGTAATGATAGGCCATGAGACTCTTTTATGATCTTGCAATATAAAGCTGAAGACTTGCAATTTTTGATGGAAATATAAGAATCCGAATCTTCAAGAGATATTGAGATTTCTATATGAGACATTAAAAGACTATCAACCCATTCTTCATCGATTTCATAGTTATAAATAGTCATTTTAAATCCATATCTATACTGGCAGTCTTTTGAACTGACTAAAAATCCATGGTTTTGAAGTGTTTTATTCTGAGCAAAATTTCCACCAATAAAATCTTGGCTTACATTTTCCTTTATCTGTATATATTTTTCGATATTTTTATGCATAAATATATCTCCTAAATTATCATTAGACATATCAAGCTTTTCAATATTAAAATTCCCCCTTCCATAAAAAAATACTGGATTTTTAATCGCTGTATTTTCAGATTCTGATAAATAATAATAAGAAACAGCTTTAATTTCATATCCCCAGCCATGGACTGTATAAGCTGGATACCTTTGAAAAGACTCTGTAAGCCCGCCATCAATTTTGAATACTACAGTTTTGTGCTTTTCAGGGTATGGGATACTAACAAGGGTTTGCAATCCTTCATATAAAGGTGCTTTATAATCATAATAATTTTCATCAGGAACTGCGTCAAACCTAATATATATATAAGGGCTTGGGTCAGGATACTCATAAAGAACCTTATCACGGTCTAAAAAGGTAATTTCAATTGTCAAATGAAGCAAAGGCATGTCTATGATTTCAATAGATTCATAACAAATCTGCATTTTCTTGCATTTCCCAATTGCATAAGTCTCTTCATATGTACCAAGCTCTGAAGCAAAAGCTAGTGATAAGAAAAGATAAAACATTTTATATGAGTCCAAATAAAATTGCCCATTTTTTGTTTAGAAAACTGTAAAATTATTAGAAAAACTGTTTAAAATTAAATTTATAGGCTTTATTAAGGGAAATAGGCAGGAATGTGTAAAAAATTGGATAATATTGATGATGTTTTATTATAAAAAGATAAATGTGCTGCAATTAATTGATATTGTAAATGGCACAGAAAACTAAGAATGCAACACTGAAATCCTGGGATGAATTTCTAAAACTCCAGGATGACTATGAGGCAAAAATGGATAAACTCCGTGAGTCTCAACTTGGATTAATTTCTCCTCAAAGCCAGCGTCCATTGTAAGATTAACTTAGAGCATGAGTCCACATGATTAATCCTGAATTTGCAGGAGAAACAATTGATTATTTTCAAAGTGCCAAATCATTAGAGCTCAATGATTTGCCAAATGGTAACAAAGCCTTTGATGATTCACAAAATGTGTGAACAGGCCCTTTGGCTTCTCTTAAAACTCCAGACAGAGAAGAAAAAATCACAAGGATTATCAATATTTTTATTAGCAAAAGACCAGATATTGGGTATGCATATGGGATGAAGAATATTGCTGCAGTTTTAGTCGTTATTTTTACTGTGGAAAGTGATGCATTTGTGATTTTTGCGCATATAATTGAAAATGTATTTCCGGAAGTATGAATCATATAGGGTTATTTTCAAAATACAAATAGAAAGCTAGCTAAACATAAAGAACTCAGAACATTCGAGCTCATGGCTGAAAAAATGCGTCCAAAGCTTTTAGTTTCACTAAAAGCAGTTTTCAAGCCATCAGGTAAAAATATAAAAGAGCAAGACATAACTCCATTCATTTTAACTATTAAAAGGCTTGGAGATGTCTGATTTTCTACTCTTTTTTCAACAATTTTATTCCAATCTGACTTGCTACGCGTCTGAGACAACATGTTTATCTATGGCTTCTCATTTATCCAAAAATTTGGGCTAGTTCTCTTAAGCAAGCATGAAGGCACTCTTAAAAATCACATTAAACGAGAAACAAAATCTCTAGGAATTGGTGCCACAGTTGACTCTTTAATTATCGCAGGAAACGCAGGTAAAAACAAACTTAATGCAAATCCGTTAAAACTACCTATAGAAAAACTTGTAAAAAAGGCGCACGTAAAGCCAAGATATAAAGAATTAAAAAGTAGTATGTACATTGAAAACGCCCAAAGAATAGAAAGCGACCATCTAGAAAGGCTGCACAAGCTAAGAGAATGCAAAAGGTTTTTAAGGGGGAAAGGACAATCATTTGCATATAATGAAGCTCTTGATGCATTTAGGGTTTTAAATTCTATACAGAGGGATGGAAAAGTGTCAAGGACTGATTTTATTTTGTCGAATGACAAGTTTAAATGGACAACTGAAACCGCTGTATCTGTTTTTTCTACATTTGACCAGAATGGGGAGGATAAAATCAGTTTGAATCATTTAAAAGGTGGCCTAGCAGTGCTTGCAGAAATAATTTTGGAGCAAAAACTTGAATTGCTGTTTTTTGCTTTTGATAGAGACCATTCAGGAATGTTAGATCCAGCTGAAATAGTGAACCTTATGTCAGCAGTTGAGACAATTCTCGATGAAAAATCTAATACTTTTTATAGAGTTTCTACTCCTTTGTATTCTAGAATGGACAGAAACCAAGATGGAAAAGTTGTTTTAAGCGAATTTATCAAATGTGTAAAGGAGGACTCCGCCTGCGCCCCAATTTTAGACTTCATTGCTGCAATAGAATCAGAACTTGATATCAATGTTAAAGCGTTGGGACTTATAGAAAATGGCGAAGATGGAAGCTACAGTGACATCCATTCGCCTATGCGGAGATCCCAAGACGGTTCCTCAATTTCTGATATCTCTTATGACCGAGAAGACGGAGAATACCCACGCAATATGTATGAAGAATATGATGTAGAAAGTAATTAATATTCAGACAATGATTCCGGCAATGAAAATGAGTCAGAGCATGGTGAAGAAGAAGTTGATATAAAGAAATACAGCTCCAAAAAAGCAGCACATTTTGGATATGGGACACGTGGAGGAGATGAAGATATTGATGTAAAAAAATACAGCTCAAGGAAAGCTGCCAGTCAAAATTTTAGAAATTCAGGGACAAATCATACGCTGGAAAGTGAAGAGGAATATAAAATAAAAATTCACCCACAGGCAAAAACAAGACATAGCTTGACTCAAAAACCAATAAATATTGAAATCCCAGCTTCAGAAGAAACTGAAAAAGAACAAAAAAGAGGCACCTGTAATAGGCTTTGTACAAGAGAAACTTGCTTAATATTTTAAGTAAATTTTTTAATAAATATCCATTATAAATGGAGAGCTGCTACAGGAAATAGTTGTTGATAATTGTAAGAAAGTATAATAAATACGCCAGTTGCACAACTTTTGGGACTGCGGATTTCTAATCTGTGTTGTTAATCCGCTTTTCTAAGTAATATTTATAATCTTTAGATGCAAGACCCTAACTATCTTCTGAGATGGGGCGGCCTTACTAAAAAGCAAAGAAAAACCTCGAGATTGTCAAATACGGCGTATTTTGGGTCTGAAATAAAGCCAAAGCATACAAACCCAAGACCCCGCGAAAAAAAGTTTGTCAAGATTCCAGATTATGTGCATCAGTACAACTTATTTAAAAAAGAGAACTCCTCTAAGCCAAAATTAGCTTTTAGATCAAATTTTACTGATATAACGCTGAGCCCACTTTATCAGTTTTCTCTGCTACCATCATCTCACTTTTCTATTTATCATGAAAATCCCAATATCCCAATCCCTTGGGATTCCATCAGAAAAGTTACTTATTTAACTACAAATGAAATTAGATGTCCAGTGTGCTTAAACGAAGATTTTATTGCTCCTAAGATAAATAAATGCGGGCATATATTCTGCTGGCCATGTGTAATCCGATTTTTAAGAGCATCTGGTAAGGATGCAAAGAAATGCCCAATTTGTCAAGATGCAGTTAAAGGTGATTTATTGAGAATTGCTGAAGTTAAGCTTGTGAAAAATATAAAAGAAGGCGATATAATCAAAATGAAATTAATAAAAAGAGAAAAAAATAAAATTTCAGTTTTCCCTTGCAATGAAAACTCTGAAAGCAGAGCTCTTTGTGGATTTTTTGATGAAAAATCAAGAATTTCAAAGTTTAGTCATATAAAAGTATATTTTGATCAGCTAAATGATCTTAAAAGCCAACAAATTCAACTTTCCAAAGCTCTTGGAAATTCAACTGAAGAATCAGAAATTAGCGCAATTGGTAGAGCTCAAGAAATTTTAATGAAAGAGCTTGATAAAATAAACACTATAAAAGAGCCGAAGCCAAGCACACAGTGTAATTGCCAAGTTTCTTATCACCCTATTTATCTTTATTCAATTCCCTGTGAAAAGCACCCTCAATCAGACTATCTTCCCTCATTCCCTAACACTAATATTGAGGAAACTAAAGAAGAAGCCGAGTATTTATATTTTTATCAAATTTCTGATTCACAGCCTTATTATTTGCACCCTCTTGATGAAAAAATTTTATTATCCCAGTATGGCTCCTATGAAGCTTTCCCTAATCCCCTTCGAGGAAAAATCTTGGAAATTGAACAATTGGCTGAAGTAAATTTTCCACAGTAAAAATAATGTAGATCATTAAAGCATATCCCTCAAGGATCTTCTATATATTTCATAGAGATGAATTTAGAAGAAGTTTGCAGTGAGGACACTTTGAATAAGTTTAAATCTGAAGTAATTATTACCTAGATAAATATCAGACAAAAAAATAGGGAGGCTGCAAAACTTAGGGAAGAAGAGCTACATCAGATCATCGTAAGAAGAAATCAAGCTAATGAAGAAGCAAATAGGCTGCTTGATGCTTATTTCAAAAATCCCACAATTGCCGTTCCAGCTGAGAAAAATCAAATTGAGGAGAGGGAAGAAGAGGAAGAGGAAATTCAGGATTTTGAGAAAAATAGTGAAAGTGAAGAAGAGGATTTTGATGAACCAAAGAAAATTACTCTCTTTGATTTGATAAGGCTAAAGAAAAAGTAGGCAATTAATTAACTTTGTTAATATGGTAAATAATTTATCTAATAATTATTTTTGCTTTCTCTCTGAATTCATAATATTGTTTGAAGACAAAATTATTCAAAAAATCAATTTATGACGTTTTATACTTATGATATCATCTCAGAATATCGGAAGTGCTAGTTGTATAGGGATATGAAAAATCATATCCCTTTTTATCATTAGCTTGGCTTTTATTAGAAATATATTGAATTATTTCGGACTTATATAAGTAATAGTTCACTTCTGGCTAAAATATTAATTAAATTTGTGTGTAGTAAATAATTTTTATAAAGAAATAGCAGTAAAATGTTTCGATGTAGACTAAAATTTATACCCTTACTATTTTAGCTAAAAATGGAATTTCCTCAACTTATACATTTCATTCCAATTTCTCACTAATTTTTATTTTTTTATTAAAATCATGTATATTTCCACAATTGCAAACCACTATTCTATTTTCAAAGCAAAAATACCTATACCCATTTCATATTAAAATAAGCCTAAGCCCAAATTTTCTTTCCCTTTCAAGACCATATCACTTATCCCTCCAATTTGAGCATTTCTTTACATAATATTACTTCATAAATAAGTGGCTTGCTATAAAAGATGGAGAGAAGAGTAGATCGCATAATAAAAGGTGATCTATCGCCAATTTCACCATTCTCACAGTTTTGTTTGACGTCTCTTCCACCAATTGGAACTTTTAGCGCTCAAGTTGAGCAGCAGATAATAACTGAAGAAAAAGAAAAAACCACCAATGAACAATCCCCTACCTTAAATACACCATGCGGGTGTAAGCGTACACATTGTTTAAAACTATATTGTGAATGCTTTGCAAATAATAGATACTGTGTTGGCTGCAAATGCCATAATTGTCATAATTTACCTAGCTACGATGAAGCAAGACAAGCAACCATGAAGCAAATCGTGGAAAGAAACCCTGTAGCTTTTAAGCCTGAAAATAATACGTCAATAAAGGTCTGCCATTGCAAACGATCAGGGTGTGTTAAAAAGTATTGTGAATGCTATGAAGCTTCGAAAGCTTGCTCACCTCTTTGCAAATGTGAAGGATGCAAAAATATGAGCACGGAATAATGTGATTTCTAATTAAATTAATATAAATCATTTAGTAGACTGTAGAAATAGTTCAGATTTTACATAAAAAATTATTTAATTCGCGCTTCCTCCAGCTGTTAGTTTTTCATATCTCCAGATAATTTCATCTGAAGGCTTAACTGGCATATCTTTTTCACAAGCAAAATCCCAATCGATTTGTTTTCCATTAATATATGGGACTCACATATTCCCTTCATAAGGATTTTTTTCATTTTCTATTTCAGTTCCTGAAAGCCTCTGAATGAAATATCGGAATCTTGCTATTTGTGCATCAAAACGTGAAATAAAATTCGCGTCCATCTTTGCGCCTTGGTTTTGATCAAAGTTGAGGAAATTCATTAATGCTGAGAGAGGCATTTCTAGGTAAAATGCTTCGTAGGTGTATTCATTTACTTCGTTAGAGTCTGGCTTTTCTACTTTGATTTTAAAACAAGTTTTTTCAGTCGTGACAGTGAAGTTTCCGTTTGCTGCACCTCTTGGCTCACTTGGTCCGCAGCCCATATAAATATTATATATATGGCAGTTATATATCCACAAGGATGCTAAAGATAGTAAGTTATATAGAGATTTGGCATGATTATAGAATTTTAAATTGAATAATTAAATATTATTGAAAAATCTAAGCTGAAATTGGCTGTATTAATATGACAAATGATCCTCCATCTTCCAACCCTCCCATCATCACAAAGCTGACATTGATATTGATCCATTTCAATTCACCAGAATTCCGCGAAATCACTAATTTTTGGTTTTTTAAGGTCACTGAATTTTGTTTTTTAACAGCTTCTAAAAATTTGCTGAGGAGATCTGGGGAATGCTCAAATATTTCACTTATAGTAGCCCCAGTCATTCTTTCTGGGCTTAATTTAAATAATTCAGCAGCATATCTATTGACTTTTTGTAATAGCCCTTGTGAATTTACATGCAAAATTGCTTCTCTTACAGCTTGCAAGCAGAGCTCATTGACGTCAGAATTAAGCAAAAGTCCTTCAAAATTATCTGAGGATTCCAATATGACTGAAATCACAGAAGCTATGCTTGATACCCTCATTTCGTCAGATTTACTGAAAGGTGTTAAATTTGCTTTATTTAAGCATTGTAGTACTCCTTTATTACCAATAGGGACAGCAAGAACTTCTTTGGTTTTGAAGCCTGTTTTTAGATCAATTTCTGAGTTAAATAGTGAGTGCTGCTCAGCATTCTCGACGTTCACTATTTTTCCTGTAGTAAATGCAATGCTGGCTAAGCCTCTATTCGTAGATATTCTTATAACACCTTCAAGCCCAGTTGCCACAACTGACACAAGCTCTCTTTCTTTATCATCATACAAATAAATAGTCGTCCTTTCACAATTTACCAGTGCTTTTACACTATTTGCTATCTCATTCAAAATTGGTATTACCAATGATTCCTTTGAGCTTTCAATATGTCCTCTAGAAATTGCTGCTTTTTGGTTCAGTTCTGACATTTTCTCTTTAACTAGTTGAGCTCCAAAGCCTACAGACAACTGCTTAGCTATTTGAGCCATTAAAGGAAAGTCGTCCTTAGAAAACTCTTTTCTCTTATTAGCGATTTCTAAAATCCCAATTAATTGATCGCCTAATTTTAATGGGTAGCAAGCTAAATTTCGAGTAATAAAACTTGTTATAGTATCATAGCGGGAATCAAAGCGGGAGTCCTCATAAGCGCCATTAATAAACAGCGGTCCATCCCATGAGTACGCAAAATGACCAAAATTTTTGGCGACAATTATTTGTTGGTCAATTTCAACAGTAATTGCTTTGCAATAAAAATTGTTTTTATCTTCATCATATAAAAACACTGTTACTTTTTCAGCCTCAAAAATATCAGATAACATCTCCAACACCCTTGGCAAAAAAACGTCCCCAAAGTTCTGAAAAGCAACATTTCTCAATGATAAAAAGAAACTAACACTTTCAAACAAAATCGTCCTTGTTTTAGCTAAAAATACATCCTGGCTGGTTTTTCCTAATAAAAATTTCGTCACTTTTTTCATTTCTTCTCTGCAAAGCTGTGCATCTAATATTGTTTTTAAAAATTCAGAGCCACTGAAATCTTGGTACATATGTTGACCTAGATTTTCATCAAAAATCAAGCTTCGATTGCCTGATGGAACTGATTGTTGCCGCTGGGCGAATGAAAAACTGCTAAGCGCGTTTCCAGACTCAAAGCTGCTATTGTGAAGTTTCTTATGTTTTTTATTTTTCTTAGCTGGGGTGTTGGATTGATGTCTCAGCAAAGATACTGGGTCTACCCTTATTAAATCATCATTTTCAGGAATTGGTGGTAAAGGAGGCAAAACTTCATTAAGTTCTTGGGTGATATAATTTGTAAGGAGAGTTATTATGTGTTTTAATGTGGAATTGTTGCTTTCGATGTTTGCTAACTTAAGTTCATATAATTTGATTGTATTTCTCTGTGATTTTATTAGCATGTCCTTTTCCAAAAGGGAGTCTCTCAAGCCATCTACTCGCTGCTGAAGTCCTTCATGCTGAGAAATAAGCCGCTTTATGTCAACTTGTCTTAACCGCGCCCCTTTTGAAATTGATGAAGTTTGCAAACTGTTCTTTGAGTCTGTCATCGTTATAATATGGAATTTACGTTTAAAAAACGAAAAATTTATATGCAAATCCTGCATTAGTCCTAAATCATTTAAATAAATGTTGAGTATTTTTCTTCTGATAAAATTTTTTACATATTTACTAATTTAATCGGTGAATTCAAAGATCTTTCCGTCATGAGGTCCATAAACTCTTTCAAGTCAATAACCCCATCATGATTTACATCAGCTTCCTCTAAAATGCTTCTCCAAAAACTATCATCTGTCAAAAACTCTTTCCCAAGGGCTTCTTTAAGCTCTACAACTGTGATGTCCCCACTTCCATCTTTATCAAACATTTTAAAGGCTGATTCCAATTTTTCATGAGAAATCAAGTTGCTATAGTCCATACATGCTTTTAAAAACTCTGTATAATCAATTGAGCCGCTGCGGTCAGTATCCACATGGTCCATGATATTTTTCACGATTTTTGCAGCTTCTTCTTCATTATTCCTTTTCTTGTACTGCGCGAATAGCTCAGCCTTGCTCAATTTTCCATCCCCATTTTTATCTAAAGCCAAAAATTCTGCCTTAAGAAGCTTAATTTCTTTATAAGATACAGTTTGGGAAGCAACATAGGTATGAACAGCATCTTTCAACTTTGAAGCTGAATGGAAAGATTTTAGTTCGTCTAAAGAGTTTCCAAGGCTACTTTCATTGTAATTTCTATAGTTTTGGATCCAAGGGTGCCGCAAAGCTCCTCTGGCGTCTATTCGATTTTTAGGAGAAATTTCAAGGAGTTTTTGTAGCAGGTCAGCAGCATCGCTGCTGAGCTGGGGTATTGATTCTTGATAAATCTGCAGAGGGGCAGTTTTTATTTGAGCCAAAATTTCTGTAACATTTCTTCCTCTATAAGGTGGCCGTCCAGTCAGCAGGACAAACATTATAACCCCGCAGCTTCAAATATCACACTTTTCGTCGTAATCTCCATCTAGCACTTCAGGCGCTATATAAAAAGCTGATCCAAAGCATCCACTTATTTTTCGCTGAGGGTCCAGTAAACAAGAACTTCCAAAATCAGCCACTTTTAGGCTTAAAGACCCGTTTTTCTCTTCAAGTAGCACATTTTCTGGCTTAAGGTCTCTATGTATGACTGAATGTTCATGACAGTAAGAAATCGCAGATAGCAGCTGACTCATAATATTGGCTGCTCCATGCTCTGAGAAGCTTTCTAGATTTAAAATGGTTTCAAATAGTTCTCCACCTTCACAATAGTCAGTCACAACATAATATTTTGAATCATCTTCAAACACTTCGAAACACCTTAAAATGTTGGGATGGTCCAGAGAACATAAAATTTTAACCTCATTTAGTTTATATACAGGGTCGGTGAAGAATGAATTTAAGCCAGACTTCTGAATCTGTTTTACTGCCCTATACTGGTGGGTTGCGCTGTGAAAGTAAAGTTTTACTTCAGAATAAGCACCTGAGCCTAAATGTTTTTGAAATATATAATCATCAGAAAGTCCTTTTGTGTGTTTTTGCAAAAATGTGCGAGGCGTAAATGTAACGTTAAGCGACTCTTGCTTGGTTGCAAGGAAACATTTTGAATTTTTTGGGGGAGAAAATAACTTACCACAGCCCATATTTCATATTAAAGATTTGAGAGGAGCTTATTAATCCCGTTAGTTTGGATAGAAATTAAGCATTTATGAAGATAATAGGCTGATAGGCGTGAGGTTTTTAAAGGTATAGAAAAATTATAACGGTTGATAATCTAAGGTTTTTTTATTTTCTGTTCCATTTTAAAATTATGAACTAGGAATTCTGGTCTCCCGAAATTGGCTTATTTTGAATCTATTAGACACTGGGGGATAGCTAGTATTTATTTATTCTCGAGTTTAAATAATTATTATGACTGAAACATTTTAATAGTTACCTAAAAGAGACTTTTCATTTCAATTTTGTTGATTGGGGTTAACTTTTAAAATCATTATAATGGAGATCAACTAAATAAGTTATAAATATAAATAAGATAATCATAGAATATATAAGATATACATGATATAGAAAGGCAATGAATTATTTTTTAACTAACTTATAGACGTTATGACAACTTATTAATTAAGCAATCCAAATTAACTATAACTCGTTTATTATGCTTAAAATAAAAAAAATAAATTTTTATCCATATCTAAGGCAAAATCTATAGAAGATCCCCAGAATTTTTAAATTTATTGTGTCATTAACAAAATTCCTGAAACTTTGTGATTTTAATCGAAATTCTAGCTATGGCTAACCATACTTAAAAACCAACCACAGCTGCTTTAACTTCTTTATTTTCTATCAATGGCTAAAAACACGTAAATTTAGACTTTTAACTATTCCATAGAATGTTCTAAAAAATTTTACTTAGAATTAACTAAAAGGCATAAAACTTCCGAACTGAATTCCTCTCATATACATCATATAATACCAATAACAATAAAACCCGTACTGAAGCATCATTTGGTTCATCGGAAGCTGTGGCTTGTTCGCTGGTTGGGGTTTCTCTTTTTCTTCAGTAATAGGTGCAGCTGGTGGTGGGGCTTCAACTACTTTGACAACTTCTTTCTTAGGTTGCGGCTTTTTATAGATTCTCAATTTGTAGGTCATTGATGGGTCGAGATTTTCTAGTTCTCTTATTTTCTTCCATTCTGATTAAAAATTACTTCGTTCTTCTTTTGAAAAGTAAACAATTATAAATTCGCCAGTAAGGCTCAATTTCAAGCTTTTTATCACTTTGCCAAAAAACTTATCGAATTTCATACTAGTTTGACTGGTAAAATTAGAGAAAATTGTTCGCTTGTGTGGCCTGCTGCAGGAGCAGTTGACGATTGCATTTTCATTGCTTTCTTTGGCAGGAGTATTCGTGGGGGTAAAGTGGCTTGTAGGTTTTCGGACTCTGTTAGATACTCGCAATGTGGCGTCCATTGATCTTCTGACCATTTGGCTTGGTTGCTGTTTAATGGTTTCCATTTATTATTATAAGAAAATGGCACATTTGGCTATTTGAAAGGCACAATCTGCCTAGTAAGGAATTAGAAAAATAAAATATGATAAAAATGTGTTGGGGTAGCCAATCATGCAAAGGTAAGAAAAATTTTAAAAATCTAGCTTTTGGATAATTTAATGATTTTTGGATAGTGAAGAAATAGATAGGAGCTGCAAATAAGAGGAATAGATTGGTTTGAATATAGATTTTAAGGGGCAAGATTTGCAGACTAATCCTTCGCCACATCTCCTAGACTATTTTTGACACTTTACTGATATTTTTATGGGAATTTAATTTAATAGCTGAATTTTTCATTAGACAAATTTGGATTTAATTAAATGAAGCTAACGCAGCCTGATCAGTAAATTTAAAAAGGAAAAACGAAAATTGAGTTATTTACCATGATATTTTATCTTTGAGTTAGGGCTTTAAGGCTGCTATACAAATATAGGTTTTCCACTACTTCAATTAAAGATTTCCTGTCTACAGTAAAAAATTGAGAAAATTGCCTTCCATAATTTTTAGCCAACAGGGATGACAAAAGATCTTTAGCATTTTAAATTTTAACAAAACTTATTTAAATTAAGAATTCTGATGGTAAATAGCTATATAATGACAATAGGGATTTTTGATGGCATATAAATAGTGAAATTTATTATATAACCAATAATAGTATCAAATGATCTGAAATGAAAGCTTTTATTTGGCAAAATAAATGCATAGCATTGGCTCTGTTTACAGAGGCTAAAATTCGCTTATCAAAATGGTGAAAATTTAAAGGTGACTCCCAAGGTATGCAATTCAATTAATCGTATATTAAGCTGAGCCTTGGCCTATTCTCTTTTTCTTATCGGTTTCAGCATGAAAGTCTATACACTTCTTTGTCATATTGAAAAAACTTATTAAATCAAAATCTTTTTTACCAATGGGCAAGGAGAGCTTTTAGAGGGATTTATAGCTTTTCCTAGTAAGTCTTGAATATATCATACTTGGGCTTTATCCATCAACTAGATTGAAGAAATAAAATTTTGCTTTAGATTTAGCTCATTGTTGGATATTTTTAATACCCGTCTCAATATATAATGCCATGCTACAGATCCATCTATTTGCTATATGAATAATTATATTTGTCTGCATTAGATTCGTAGACATTGTTTTCCCAAACTAATTAAGTTGATAATAAATAAATGCTGTTATTGCTATTGAATTATTTTTATTAATATTTCTCTTTATTAAATTAAAGTTGGATTTTTTGCAATTATTCAGATTAGATATGATTCTAATAAGCAGCATTAAAAATATTAGTAAAATGCCAGATAAATATTCGGTATAATATCCTCCAAATAAATTTATTAATTCTAAAAGATTGTTTATAAAATCCATATAATCCAGCATTTCACCGATTTCAGCATAAAATTTCCTATTTCTTTTAAATAATTCCAATTAAAAAAATTAAAAACGCTTGAAATATATCTTGTCCTGCAGAATTCCATTTTTTCTAACATGTTTTAAAAATTCGTTAAACATAAAATGGATCCTGATGAATCAATCTTGAATATGAGCTTTCATATAAGGCATTCAAGCAAAGTTATGCAGCAAATTACAAATAAATATAGAAAAGAAAGACAAACCGAAAAACGACCCAGCAACTCGCAAAAGCAGTATATGAAATTATTAGTGGATGTATGAAAAACGTTACCTGATGAAGAAAAGCCAAATTACCTATCTCTTTCTAATATTAATCAAAAGAAAAAGCCAAAGGACGTTAACTCTTCATCGAGCCCAAATAAAACTATAAGAAACTGTCCTAAAGAGAACATAAATGAGATAAATACTGACACTCATGCGTTTCACAGATCAAACACTGGTAAATAATAATTATTAATGCTAAATGAATTTCAGACTTGAGAGTAGCTCAGCACGCTGCTTTGCAGTTTTTATTTTCATTTCAGAGATTTCTTTTGAAAATTTGGAGTTGAAAGACCGCAGTTGATCTTCAAGCTCTTTTTTCCTTTTTCTAGCTATTTCTAGTCTTAATTCAAGATTTTCATTGGTGTCTTGTCTTTCATTTCTTACTCCGTGGTCAGCTTTTCTTATATCAAGATTCAGCTGCTCTTGTCTGTCTTCTAGAAACGACAGTTCTTGACGAAGGAAATGAATTCGTTCTCTTTGAAGCTCGAGAACTGTCAAAACTAAAGCTAAATCTTCAAATTCTTGGCATTGTGCTTGTCTGTGAAGCTGTGTAAATTGTTTTCTAAGAGTTCTATTTTCTTGTAGCAAATGGTTATTTTCGGCTTGGGTTAAGGTTAAAGGATGCTTTGGGATCATTTTTGTTTTAAAATATTACACCTTAATGCAAAATGGCATTATTTTAAGAAAATGGTCTGAAGAGATTAAATCTCTTAATTTTTCTAATATAAAATAATCTAAAGTAACTAAATTTATTATTATTTGCTGTAAAATGATCAAGTCGCTTTTATATACAGAAAGACGCATATGAATATATATAATATATAAATTAAGCATAAATATAATTTTCTTTTGTAATTCTGCTTAAATATAATCCTTTTCTGATAGATTAATTACTGAAAAGTTAGAAATTCTAGTAATACTAATACCAATATAATATCTTGCATTAAGTATTCAATTTTCCTTAATTTCCGTAAATAGGGTAAAAATACCTTAACGGACATTACGTATCTAGAAATGCAAAAATCTCATACATGTGAGCCTACCATTGAAGAAGGTTGGAAAGTATGTCAAGACTGCGGGATTTATCTTCCAGAATCAAAAAATCAGTGCTTCCGAGAAAATAATTCTGCGTGCACCAAAATCTCTCATCACTCACTATTAAAAAATTACCGAGAAAATTCAGGCTATAACAGAGGGTTTAACCCTAGTGCTACTTATCTCAAAGTAATAATTATTTAGTACAGAAAAATCTTGATTGACTGAATATGTGAAGTAGGAGAATCACTGCATCTTTCTCTTTTAACTATACAGACTGCAGCCTCTCTATATGACTCTTTGCTATCCACAAAGGAATTCTCAAAACCTCTCCTACAGCCTATAGGCCTTATTGCATTACTTGTAGCTGCAAAATCTGAAGAAGGGGACGAAAATGTGCCTAGATTCCACCACTTAGTAAGATACACACAAAATTCAGTAGCTACCCTGAAAAGACTTGAGCTGGAGCTCCTAACAACCCTTAAATGACAAATTGTTGTGGTTACCCCACTTCATTTCATATACTTCTATACTTCTCACGGCGTTGTTTTTATCAATGATGTCATAGGATCAAATAGTGTCAATGACCGAACTGCTTCATATGTAAGAAAATATGCTGAATTTTTCGCCGATTTAGCATTGCAGGAGCATGAATTTATAAAATTTTCTGCTGAAAATATTGCGTGTGCTTGTATTGCAGGGGCCAGAAAAGTGGTAGGGATTAATAATATTTGGCCGGTCGAACTCGAAGAAATGACTGGGAAAAAGCTGGAAAATACGTGCTTTGGGAAGCTGTGGAAAAATTACCAGGAAAGTTTTGTGGCAGATGAAAATTCGAAGGTGAAGCAATCGAAGGAAAATAAAGAAAATGTAAGAAAAAATGTATAATTAGAATAAGAAATTATATATAAAATAAGATTAAATTTAAATATTGGTATATGAGATAAGTATTTGTTATTATTCTGACTTTGATTAATATTTAAAATCATTTTTATCAAGTAAAATATAGCAATCATCTTTAATAACGCGTTATAATATAGAAAAATTATTAAAAAAATAAAACCCTATGAAAGCGGTTTCTTAGATTTTTAATTTTTGTTAGCAAATGCTTTTCAGCCCTTTAAATTCTATTTAATTAGTCCCATTTAATTCCTCCACTTCCTTTTCATTTTGATAATTTCATTTTAACTTTCCCTTCATTTAAAAATAATGAAAAAGAAAAGAGCAAGTTTTGAAGAAAAGTTACCTATGATTTTAGAATATCTCAACAATAAACTTCCTGATGCAGCATATCAATATCCCTTGGTAATTTCTTTGCCCAAGAAGAATCAATTAAGATATGCTGGAACATCCAATAAAAATCCTTTGAAGAAATTATTGATTGAAAGCACCCCGATGATACCTTTTATAGAGTCAATCCCTGATGATTATAGTAATGAAGATGATTCATTATACTTTAAATGCTCAGATATGATTAGCTTTGATAGAGAATCTTTTGCGTCATTATCATATGAAGAACGATATCTCCCTGATATTCCGATCATGAAATCAGCGAAACCGAAAGCTATTGAGTCATCTTATAAACCTTATCAAATAGAACCGCTTATTGACTCAAAAATAAGCAAAATAAAACCAAAAACGGCAACTAATTGATTTTATCCTTCACCTAGAGAGATATCGCCAACTTCAAAAAATAGTTTAAATGAAAAATCAAAACCTCCAATCTTCAACGACTCAAGCTGCAAGTCAGTGCTTCGCAAGCGAAAAATGAAAGCTCGACCTTGCTCAAGCCACCCTATCGCTACAAAGAATACACCCTCAAAGCCTGAACCCTTATCTATTGCAAATGATTTACAGATTAAATCTGGCCCAATTTTAAAAGATCTTGAAAAAAACATGGTTCGCTCACAAAGCCCAAATATCCCAGCGAACCCTCAGACAACTATAAAAAAAAAGTCTTTACCTAGAGAAGCTCCAGGTATTTTTGACCCTAATCAAAAAAGACGACCTTTAATGAGTGGTGCCTTAACAGATAAAGCTGATAAGCACAGAGAAAATAACCTTGACATTCTCCTTATGAACAAAAATAATTACGATCTCAAGCTATTTATGCAGGAATATAACAGACGACAAGGCCTGCCTGAAGGCTCTAAAATTTTTATAGTAACAGGGCAATTCGAATTTATTAGAAGAGAGCTAAAATCTAGGGGCTGAATAGAAAACAAACAAAGCACGTCGCAAGCATTTCATTTGAAATGAATTTACAGTGACACAGATAATGACTATAAAGTGCTCAGACCTGGACAATTAATTAACCATTTTAATAACAACCGAGAACTGACCACAAAAAGTGGGCTACTAAAGAATTTGAGGAATTTTTGTGAAAATAATGTAAATATTGATACTTTTTTCCCAAGATGCTATGATTTAGGAGATAACGTCCAAATAAAAGAATTTATTCAGGACTATCAAAATACGGCTATAATAAACATTATTAAAAAGCATGCAGATTTTTTTCAGTCGGACTGTGATCTGCAACCTGTTAATTTGAGGTTGTTAAGCTTGGCTATTCAGCATACACAAGTGATAGTTAGCAATATTTTTGACCAATGTGAAAAAATTCATGATACAATAAATATTGAGGATTTTAATTATAATGGTTATATAAAGGATGAGGACATGAAAAGCTTGCTAGAGTATAGCGATTTAGATTTTCCCGTAAAAGTACAGCCTGAGAATTGGGATTATCCTAATAAAGAAGTTGTTCAGACTTGCATTGAGCTGAAAAACACAATTTTGAAAATTTTGCCTCAAGCAGATATGGAAGGGGTAAAAAATATTTGAATTATTAAACCTGGGCAAAATGCAAGAGGGTCTGGTGTTAGATGTATGCATGGGCTTCAAGAAATTTTGGACTGTGGTAAACAAATGCAATCACGTATAGTACAGAAATATGTGGAAAAACCATTTCTTGTCCCTACTGGCTCAGGGCTATGCAAATTTGATATAAGACAATGAGCATTAGTTACAAGTTTTTCACCTCTGACTATATATTTTTTTAATTCTTGTTATTTGAGATTATGTCAGCAAGCCTATAATTTGGATACACTAGATGCATATACTCATTTAGCCAACTATTCTTTGCAAAAAAATGTAGCAAAAGCCCAGGAAGACACTGTTTGGAAACTTTCTCAATTTATAGAATATTTGCTTTCTAAAGGTATTTCATGAGACCAAGCAGTCTTACCAAAAATTCACAATATTATCATAAGAACTCTTCAAGCAGTTTCTGATAATATTGATACACGATCCGAGTGTTTTGAGCTCTATGGATTTGATGTCATGTTAGATGAAAAATTAACCCCATGGCTACTAGAAACCAATTTAAGCCCAGCTTGTGCAGAAAGAACTGAGTGACTTACAAATATGCTTAACGCGATGGGAAAAGGACTATTTGATATTGTCATAGATGGAGCTGGAAATGATGAACCTTTATATTCACAGGATTTGAAATTTCAGAAAAAAATATATGGAAATTCACTTGAGTGAGTTTTGATATATAAAGGATTAGAAATTCCTTCTGATATTGACCCATTGAATTGCAATTTAGAAGTATGTGGGACGAAATTCAATGTAAAAAGGGAAAGAAAAATCGAAAGAAGAATTCAGGTAGAAAAGGCTACACTAGTAATACAGAGAGAATCGAGGAAATTTTTAATTAAGGTGAGAGCTGAAAGAGCAATGGAGTTAAAAAACTCGTTAATTATTCAGCATTTTCTTAGAAGAAAGTTTGCTTATATGAATTTGGCTAAACAAATTATACTAGTTTCTGCTATTAAAATACAATGCATTTATAGAGGATATAAAGCCAAAAAAACGGCAAAAGAATTAAGAAAATTAAAAGCTATAAGACACATCCAAGCTATGATGAGAGGTTGGAAGTCAAGAGAAAATTTTAAAGAAAGAAAAACAGCCAAAGCAATTCTTCGGCTACAAAGAGGATTAAGAAGGAAATTTGCCTTTTTAGAAGTAAACAGAGCTAAATATTATTTCCAGCAAATATCATTTATCCAATGTATGTGGAAGCGAAGATTTCGCTTATTAAACAAAAAAGCAACTATGATACAAAAATTATATAGAGGGAACTTAGGGAGAAAAATTTATATTCGAGAAAAACATTTCCAGTCTATAATTATTACTCTACAAACTTCTATAAGAGCTTTATTAGCCAAGCATCACTTAAAAAACAAAAGAATCGCTAGAGCATCCTCAATTATTTCTAAATTTGAATTTCAACGAAAAAATCTGTCATGCATGGTTTATTACAAAACGAATTCAGCTGCTGTAACAATCCAAAAACACATCAGGCGATTTTTTGCCCAAAAATTACTAGCAAACCTTAAAAGCAAAAAAGAAATGCTCATAAACGCTATTATGCACATCCAAAAACATCTTCGAGGCAAAAAAGCCCGTTTGCAGCATGAAAAAATCATAAGAAACAGAGCAGCCACAACAATCCAAAAATACATAAGAGGTTTCCAAGCAAGAGACTACTATAAAATCTTAAAACTCGTCAATAAATCTGCAATTATTATCCAAAAATATTACAGAGCTTATAAGGCGCGACGAAAATTCCAAATGATGAAAAGAATCCAGAAGCAAGAGCTTGAAAGAAGAAAACGATTAGCAAAAATAAAAAAAGAACAAGAAGCAAGAGCAATAAAAGCTTCAGAGAGGCTTTATAGTGGTAAGCACGGCCCTGAAATTCAGCAGAAAAGTAAATCAAAAACTACAGAAAATTTTTTTGAAGAAAAAATAAGTGCGAAAAAAGAAGAAATAAAAGTTAGTAAAATCAGAGATTCAGTAGATGGAGAAGTTATTAATGCGAAACCTGTAAAAGGGCAATGAGCTAGCAACAAAACTGTAGCAAGTTTTGTTAAAGAAGAGCAGCTGTATTATAGGTCTGATTATTTTGATAAAAAACCTGAAAAACAAAAACTAAGCAAAAGACTTAAAAAAATATCACCTTATGAGCAAGAACTTATCCGACAATAATTCACTATAAATTTTACTACAAAATAATTCCAAAAATCAAGAAAAAATTAGACTGAAGCTCCCTAATTTTATTTTAAATCTTATATAAGCCAATCTCTTCCTATTAATTTAGAAATTAGTTTTAATAAATCCTTGATGCAAGCAGATATTTATAATCATCAACAAAAACGTCAAAAAGCTCCCTAGCAGCATCATGGCAAATACAATCATCAAACTTGGCATTGCATTATGGCAAACTGCTCTTTTCATATCTTGATACTCTTCATATAAATACCCACACACCAAATGGTTATAAACTCCTTGGTTTTCTCCAAAAATGTCATCCATAAGAGTTGCTATATCCTTTCCAAAATAATTATTTACCGCTTGGGCAAAAGCAGCTGTATTGTCTGCAAGTTCAGTAATTTTGCCAGTTACTACCCCAAATGCTGTATTAATATTGTTGAACTTTGTCGTTGTGTCTTGCATAAAGGCATTAAAGCTGGTTTGATACTGAATAATGGCGTTAGGGATTGTGTTGTATGGTGCTGGAATATTTCCACACACTAATTTCCCATCATAACGGCCAGTCAAAAGATTGCTAGTCCACTCTGGAATTACTAAGCAGGATGGGGTTCCTACATTTGAATTTGGAGACGTCGCAGAAATATAGACGTAGCCTACTGGGCAATTAGCTAGAGAAGTTACAAATCTGTCCATAACAGTACTGGTGCATGCATTCGTGCGCTGATATGACGAAGAATTAGAATAATCACTGTAAAGGTTCAGCTGAGACAAGCAATAATCAGGGGTTTGATTATTTTTTACTGTCTTTGCAGCAACATTTTGGAAGTTGAGGGCTTGGTTTATCTATTTAAAAAATACAGCATTTTGGTTAGCTGTTACCGCAGTGAGGTTTGATAAATAAGCCAAACTTGAGTTAAGCTCAAGAAAAGTGTTATATTCGTCTTTCATTTGAGTAAACAAAATTAAGGTGCTGGTAATATCAGTGTAGTTTGCAAGATTAGGGTCACCATTTAAGCACTCATTTACTGATCCTGCACTGTCTCTTGGCACTGCGATATTATATTTATCTATATAATTTTTACTCAATCCTTCAGTTGTAGGGAGGTCTTCTGAAAATCTGCAAAAATCATTAGATGATATGCCAACTGCGATCACATATAAAAGTCCAAGAAGCCCAATGACAGAAAATAGCCCCATAAATCCCCAAAATCCAAACATTGCTTTGGCGTATCTTCTTCTGTTCATCATTATTATGTAGACTACCAAACTAATTCCTCCAAGTAAAGTCCATCCGATAAGGACAGTTAAGAAGCTTGTGGCAAGCCAAATGTCTCTCACCTCATCGTCATGCTCTCTTATTCATTTGTGAACGTTTTTTTCCATCAATTTTGTCCCATTTTTAAATGCTGTTAATTTTTCTAAGGCAAGTTTAAGCTCATTAACATTTCCAGGAGCATTCGTAACCTCTAGTGTTGTAGTGTCATGCAGATCATCATAAATACTTATTAAAGGAGATATTTTTTGATTAATCTGAAGGGTGATCACTCCTGTATATGAATAAGTTGTCGTTGGAGGCCCAAGATTTGAAGTATAATCAGTAGCTATTGTTGTCCCTGAATACTGTGGATTTGGGTTTGCAACTTGGCTATATAACTCTTACATATTCGAGTATGTAGTATAGTAACTATTGAGTGTTGTTGTGACTGGAGCAGTTCCTAAGCTCAAAGTTGTCCATGCTTGGTTATTCCACAACTGATTAGTAGCATTAGAGTATTGCTCTTCCAAGTTTAATATAATATTTCCAGTATTTATCACTGCTCTGTTAAGTCCAATCCAATTAGAATCTTCATACCCATTCAGTAAAGAATGAGGCATTCGTGATGTCCCACATTGAATTTGCTCCCAGGACTGATATGCGTAGTCAGCGTATAATATAACTAATGCACAGCTCACTACAGCTCCTAGTGTAAAGATTATCGAGGATACCAAGCAGGTTCTTCTTACCGATGTAAGAGTGGGAAAATTTTTGCATAAACTTCAGTTGAAAATTCTATAAAGGATTGCAATGACCCAAATTACAAAAACAACTGCTGCAATTGTCAGCCAAGGGAGCGCAAAGTCTATTAAATCCTTTTCATAATCGTGCCAATTGTAGCTATCCTTTCCTGTCATAACTTTTTCAAGATGATTCTAAATAGTTGTTTACGCTATTTGTGGAGATGTCTTTAAAAAATTTTTTTGAGTCAGAATAATAGTCGACATCCATCAGTTTTATAAACCTAATGTTGTGACAATATTCCAGCGTGTCGCCAAAACTATCGTCTTCCATATCCATTTTTTAATTTCAACACAGCTTGCAGCTTGTGATAAAAATATAAGGAAATTGCAAACTTGAGAGAAAATTCATATCAAGTTGAAAACATTTTTTAATTAAGATAAGAAATTCGAGTAAATTATAAAAATCTGTATTATTTTTTATAAATAAATTTGATTAATTAATAATAGACATGGCTGGCTAATGGAATCAATTTGTATGTATCTTAAAAACTAATCATAATTTATTTGGTAAATTTAGAGAATACATAATTTTATATTTCTTAGAAGTAAAATGCATCTTTATTATAAATGATAAATCAGCATTTAAAGCTTTTCTTGCAAACTTCTTAAAATTGTAACTAATAAAGTATTCAAATATCATCTAATAATTTCTATCATTAAATTATAAAAACAGATAAAAAATTACCTAATAGTGCTAGCTTTAATTATTTCACTATTTTTTGCATTTAATGGCATTATTTTTTTGGTCTTTCTCCAAAGCTCTCCCTTCAATATTTCACAATTTTCGCTTTTCGCTAAAATATTTTCCAAATTCAATTTTTGCTCCAATTTCACTTCCATTGAATAATAAAAAATCCATATATCCCCAAGCCAGCTTCCTTCTTTTAATGCTTTTTCGAACCAAATTCTAGCTTTCTCATACTTCTGATCACTTAAAAACGTTCTTGCAATAGCTAACAAAAGATAAGGGGATTCCCCACAGCTCTCTAAAGCTTGCAATATTTTAGCTTTTCTTTCTTTAATATTTGCCATTTCAATAGCCAGAGACCACAGCTTCCCATCTTTTAAAAACTCCTGTAGTCCTTGGCTCAACAAAAACGATGCTGCCTTTGAATTTCCTTTTTCATTTTCAAAATTTACAGAATAAATCCAAACTGACGCATCTTTGCTTAATTTTCTTCCTTTTTCAAGAAAATATCTTGCCCTCATATCGTTTCCTTTTTCCTCTTCGATTTTGCTTGCTTCAATTCATAGTTTCCCATTATTAGGAATTAATTCTTGGCCTTTTTGTAGCAATGCAAATGATAGGTCTTTATTAGTATCTTTAAGCAATTTTGCACCAGCTATATAAAATGAAGGGATTGATGGGAATTTTTCAATAGCTTGATTGATAATTTCTATAGCTTTTTCATTATTTGCAAGGCCTATATGCAATTTTATGGCTTCTTTTCATAGAGCCCAACCTTCACATTTAGCCATTCCAATAGCTAAAAAGTCTTGTGCTTCAGAAAACCTGCCTCGTGAAATTTCTTGACTTACTATCAATCTATACAAGTCTTCAGAATTTTCGTGAATTTTAAGCGCTTCCATTGCTAAGTCTGTAAATTCTGCAGGACAATGGACAATTGCAAACGATAAAGCATCTTTTCACAGTTTTTTAGAGCTTGAGCATGCTCTGCATCCAGAATTCAATAATTTTCATAGTCTTTCTTGATCACTCAGCTGCTTTTCTAATTTTATAGCAATTTTCCATAGCTTTTTTTCTCTTGGGCAATATTTTAAGGCTTCATCAATAAGACATCTTACTGACGTGAAACAATTTTCTTTATAAATCATATCAATTTCTTCAATCCACACAAAAATTCTTTGGTCTTCTGATAATCCTACATTCATAGTAGATTTAATGATTGCTTTTGCAGTTAAAAAGCTTCCAGATTGTTCAGCATTTATTGCTTCTTGAAGCCAAGATTTTCTGACTATTTCGACTCCACTTTTAGAAAGAGTTTTGATGCCTCTGTCAATTAAAATTTGTATATTGTCGGTATTCCCTTCAGCTTCTTCTAATTTTGCTGCATTTATCCATATAAGTGGTTCATAAGGCATTTTTTTTCTCGCTTCATTTAAAATTGCTCTAGCATTTTTATAGCTCTCAATTTTTGCAAATGCAAGCCACAGCTCTAAATTATGAGGAATACACTGAGACGCCCTTCGTAAATAAACCTTAGCTTGCTGCTCATCACATAAAGATACAATTTCTTTCCACAGCCTCACAGAATCTGGATTTAATTCCAACCCTTTTTTCAATACCCTAATTTTATTTTCATTATTTGTCTCTTTTTCACTCGCCGTCAGCCAGATTTTTACTGATTTAGGCAAAAATGCAGCTGCTTTTGCAAGGATTTTTTTAGCATTTTCGTTATTTTCAAGTCTTGCTGACTCAATTCACAGATCTTCGGAGTCCGGGCATTGCTCGCATCCTTCTCTCAGAAGTTTTCGTGCAGCTGCAATATTTCCATCTTTTTCCTCAATTCTGCTTGCAGAAAGTCACCCATGAGGCTGATGTGGGTTTGTAGTAATCAATGATTTAACTATAGTCCTGATTTTTTTTAAATCTTCAACCTCATCAATAGAAAATGGTTTCATTGATTCCATTTGTGTTATATATCCTTTTGGATCAACAGATGGGACTATACTTTCTGTATTCACTTTTTTTATTTGTGACGAAATTACAAGTCCTTTCGCTTCATTTAGAGTTGTAACCACTCCTGAGGATATCTGGCTCTCCTGATAAGACTCTTGTATAACTCTATCTGAAATCGGTATGTGATGGTCTTTTTTCTTTTTAGTTTTCATATGAGATTTTGCTTCAGGCAAATTCAATCACTCTTCTATATGAATATTACACTTACCATTGGAAATTGTAGAGAGATCTGGCTTCAAGTCAGCAAAAATTTCAGCAGGAACTTTTCGCTTGTGCGTGGCTAAAATTTCTTTTGCAGTGGTTTCTCGTTGACGTTTTCTGCGAGTGTCCATATAGTCATCAACATATTTGTAAGCTCTATCAGCTTCTTTGTCTTCTTCATCATAGGTTTCTTGAACAAATGGTTTGTCATCAAAACCTGACCATTTGTCGAATAAAGTGTCAGAGTAGTCACCTCGATCATGCTCGTGACCTCGAGTTCCTTTGGTAGGGCTATATGAAAAATACTTTATGTTGGAATTTGCTGAGGCAGCATCACCTATGTCAGAGCGGGTAAATATGGGGACGATTCCACGGCCTATGCCAGGGACGTAGCCTGGAGGGGGAGGACCGAAGTTTGGTTTTTTGAATAAATCCATTTTTGCTTTTAGAGATTATATAAAACCAAATTTAGTAGGAATTAAAATATCCTTATCTGTTTTAAAACCTAAAATTATTCCAGTATTAATAAAAATATATTTTATAATCTTTTTTGTAAATAATTGCTTTTACAGCATTAACTCTTTATTCTCAATATAAAAATCCTAGAAAATTGTAAAAAAATTCTCTTTTTCTCTAAACTTTTCTTCAAATTCTCAACTGTCCTATGTGTTGATTGAAAATTATTGGATCATATTTTATATATGGACAAATCATACTTGAGCGAGCTTACAGCTGCTGAGCAACAGTCTAATGAAATCATAAGAGCAGTCCAGGAAGCCAGAGAAAGAAGGCTGAAAGAAGCCAAGTTTGATGCTGAACAGGAGCTGGGAAAAATGAAAAAGGACTTGGAAGCTGAGTATAATGCTGCCATTGAAGCTGCTAATAAAGGACTTGGAAATGATATGAGTGGCATGCAGAAAGAGTTTAAGGACAAAGCAGCTGCAGTTGAAAGAGAGTTCCAATCAAATAAACAAAGAGGAATTGATTTCTTGTTAGAGAGAGTTTATGATGTAAGAATTGAAATCCCTGCTGTTGTCAAAGGAGAGTTTAATTAAGGACTTTTTAGAATATAAACTAGGATAAAATAAGGAACATTTTAGAGATGCCAACAAAATTCTTTTGGAAAATATATTGAAATATAAAATAAGAGGTAGAAATCCTGTCATAAAATTAAATGCAAAAATGATTATTCTTCCTTAAACAACTGAGCATTAAGTTTGTATATTTTTGTAAATTATTTAATATTCATTTAAACTTATTCAAAAGTTTAAATTATTAAACTTGCTCTATAGAGTCATCAAAAGTTTCAGTAATATTCGTCGCTGTATTTATCTCACTCCGATTAACTTTATTAAAAAGATTCTCATCCTCTCCAAAATTACTTAGAACAATCATATTTAGTGCAGAGCAATCTCTTTTGCATAAGCAGCATGTCTATATATCGCTTACTGTATTAGCTTTAAACCATTCCTCAATGCAAGTAGAATGAAACAAATGAGAGCAATGGAGTTTCCGAACCCAAGAAGTCGGATTAAATGCATCAAAACAGATAGCGCACGTAACTTCTACCTTTTCTTTAGATTTCAGCTCATAAAATCTAAAAGCTGGGTATTTCTTATTAATAAGTGAAGAAGACAGTCCAGGGGATTCTTCAGTAACCTTAACAAGATGGTGCTCCTTGCATTTCTTTTTAAGGATTAAAAATAGCCCGAATAATACAGTGATCACTCCTACACAACTTATTATAATATATATCAAAATAAATACACTTGCGTCTTCTGAAGATTTTTCTTTGTACCAAATAGTATAATTTGAAGCTGGAGTCTTATAAGAATCCAACGGAAATGTTGCAACATATAGAAAATCGTTCATATTGCTGATATCGATTGTAGTGGTCGTCGGATTCTTTACACCATTTAAAAATATCGATGAATAAAAATGATGGGAAGAAGGAAGGGAAAAATTCCTATATAAAAGTTACCCTGATCTATCATAGTTTAATAGTAATCTACAGTATGGGCCATCCCAGTTTACGCTTAAAACGATCGAGTTTGAGGATACTATATAAAAAATACTGTTTGCTAGACTTATATATCCATAGGTGAAGCCATTTATAGGGTTTTTTATATCAGTTTTTGAAGTTAAAATTTCAACAGCGGGAATTCCGCAAGTTGGTTTTATGTAGCCAGGATTGCAGGAGCATTGATTTAGGGCTTGGCAGAACCCGTTATTATTACAGTCTTGTGGACAAAGGATGCTATCGCTTGTATCGACCCTAAGCTTGTACTGAATAGCACCTTCTTTATAATCGTAATTCCCGACACTGATAATACTAGGAAGGGTTCCAAAATTCTCCAATATTATCGAATGATAATTGAGATTTGAAAATCAGCCTTCATAGTCAATATAAGCAGCTTGGACATCAGTGGAGTTCGCGCCAAAATGAGGCACGGTATTACTAAGTGCAAGAAGTGGTAAAGAGTCTTTGGGTTTATCTAATATTTCAACCCAAATCCGAATATATTTTTGGTTGGTTATTTTAAAATCAACATTCAAATTGTTTCATTGGGTAGTTTGGGTATAATAATAAAAATTGTTTAATTCAATAGTAGCTAATGCTAAACAATTGAACAGCCAGAGGGTTACAAAATATTTCATAATCGTGGCAGCCATATAATAATTTTCTGAGAAAATTCCACAGAAGATAAATTAATGGCAAAATTGAAAGAAATCCTGTTTACAAAGTTAATATTTGGGCAGTTGAAATAATTATTTTCATTAAATCAACAATACCAACTTTTCTTCAGCTTAAATGGTGTTTTCAACTCTCTTAGTTCTCAAAAATCAGCTTTGAGCTATCAGAATAATTCTATTTAAATAAAAATTATTAGCTAAACTTTGTTCCTAAAACAACCTTTGTGAAATATAGAGCAATTCTCTATTTAAGTCTAAAATTAAGCCCAATTGCTCAATATTCGTAGGCCTAATTCTCTGGAATATTTATATTTTTTTAATTAAAGCTATTTAAATTCTAAGAAATAAAGCTTATTGGTTAATTTTAACTCTAAGCCCGAGTTGCCAGTTCGGGTTTTCTGATGAGCAGAATGACTTCAAGTTGAACTGGTTTGCAGTTGTGACACTCACATATTGGTTAACTTTAGCTCTAAGATTCCACCCTAAAGTTCCGTTCTTGCTAATTCTTCCTTTCAAAGTTTTATTTTCTGACAAAGCGTGTTGGAAACCTACAGTTAAATCAGCTAATCCAGCGCTTGAGACAGTGGCTGCAGCTCCGAATTTGGTTTGGGCAGTTTGGACGAAATAAAATGACCCAACTAAGTTTCCAAAGGTGTAAGCCTTATTATCAGTGCTGACGTGCTTTAAGACAGCTCTATATTTATCAGCAAAATAGTAAGCAGCTGCGTTATAAGTTCCGAATCTCCAGGTATTCAAGTCAAAAGCAAAATCTATTCCAGCTCCGAAGCTTCCAAAAGACCTTACAATGCTAGTCTTGAAGAGGTTGTCACTGCCTAATGCAACTTTTGATTTGGTTTTATCACTGTTGCACTCAATGGAGGCTGTTTGTTTGCAAGCACCAGTTGCTCTGTTTGCTTCAACCTCAATCTTTCCTTTAACATTCTTGAACTTTTCAGGGGTGAACTCCAAAATGGTCTTATAAAGAAGAGAAGTCTGGAATTCTTGCTTAAGTGCGAACCTAGGATCGGTGAACTTAAAATAGGTGGTTCCAGTGATGTCAGGGGCGTCTGTAGTTGATTTGACTTGTTTTAGGGAGGTCTTTGTGTTAAGTCCACTTTCATGCTTGGTGTAGACTGCAAGTGCTGCGAGCTGTCCAAAGCAGTAACCTTTCTTGAGAAGATCTTCTTGAAGCTTGGTAAGGTTAGAATAGCTTTCGAGCTTTGCCATTGAATTTATTGGTAAAATGGAGCTTTGAGATCTAATAATGCAGATGTATAAGGATTTTTAACTTGAGATATAAAAGTGTGATTTAGGCTATAAAAAAAACATTAGCTAAAGCAAGTAAACAAAGGTTAAATGGGATGAGAATTAAGATAAATTAGAATAGTTATGGAGCAAAATGAAGCAGTGAAAGTGCAAATTAATAAAAAACCCACAAATTCTAGGTCAACAGGTTCTATAACCAAATTAATCAAGTTTTTAAACTTAAACGAAAATTTTGCGATGAAAGCTTCACCTTTGAAATCATCAAGAATACTAAGCTACCCTAAATTACACCAAGCTCTCAATGAAAAAGTATTCGCTCTGCCTTCTTTAAGAAGCATTGTGAAGCATAGGCTATGTGACTCAATAGGCCCAAATTCTACTATTGTGTTCAATAAGATCAGCTCTTCAACTGATTTTGGAAAAATCAATAAACCGAATATAAAACAGAATCAGAAACCTGCAGAAAATAAAGCTCACACAGCAAGAGTAAGACCAATCCACCAATTTTCAAACAAGGTTAAGCACCCGAAAAAAAGGTTTAACCCTAAATTATGCATATATGGAAACACAAAACCCATAAATGCGAATGAAATTACAAGCTCAGACTCTATTGACGGTAGCAGCCCACCGTTAACATATAGAAGCGATATGAAGGTTTTGAAAATAAAAAACATGTCACACGATTTTGAGACTCAGCCGATTTTTGATATGATTACCTATAGAAATACTGAATACACTCAAAAAGTTTCGACAGCAAAAAAACCAAAAAAAATAAAAAATCGACTTGTGAGTAATTCTGAGGTAAAAGTTAGACTCCGAAATAAAAAAACTGAATGTGACTTTGAAGGCTTACAGGGATGGGGCGATAACTCTTCATTATCCAAAAGCAGATAATGAGATTTTCATTAATGCTGTTCATAAAAAACTAATCAAAGTTATAATTTTATTATAATTCCAATAATTATATATTTCGTGGACTGTAATAATGCTGAAATGTGTCTTGTGGCGAATAAGGAGGTAATAGATAATCCCTTGCTAAAGGTGAGGTTTCTGGGATTTTTAGTTTATCGTACTTAAGGCTTAAGGAGTCTGGGCTTTTACAGCTTAACAGAGAATCTGAAAACTGATAGTTAAGTGAAGGAAGTCCATGCTCTCCTGTAGCAGGGTTTAAATATGTATCCCAATTAGGGTTGGTATTAATATCATCTGGAAACTTAAAAAACCTGCTTCTCATAGGTGATTTTCTTAAAAATCCTCCTGTAGAAGTAGGAGTAATCGTGGCCAAAAGTTTTGATGGGCTGAAGCTTTCTAAGGTGGAAGGGCCATTTATTATGTTTTCTTGAGCCTTAGTAGGTGAAGGACACACAATAGGGGCGGGTCGCTCTTTTTCAGCTGATTTTTGCAGCTCTTCAGCAGGTGATATTAGCAACTGTGGTACTGGATGATTTTTTTCCATATTTTCAGTATTTTTAACTGGATTTTCTTTAGGAACTGGCTTTGATTTTGGCCTTCTTTTCCTTTGAGTTTTTTGTGCAGAATTTTTCCCCTTAATAAGTGATGGGTGAAATACAAGTAATTTCGCAATTTCTGCATTTTTTAATAGTGTCTTAACTGAGCCTGTCAGCTTTTCTCCTTCTGGCCTTTGCCTATTGATTTTTCTAAGATTCCTCCTTATCGTGCTATAAAATTGGTTTTTAATAGAATTGTCTGTTCTCCCAGGCAAATGCTTGGCAATTTCAGATCATTTATTTCCATAAATTTTATGATACTCAAACAGCTTCCTTTCTTCGTCTTTACTCCATGCTTTTTTGACAATTCCTGAGTCTAAATGGTTATGCCACCTCTCCCTACACTGTTTGCCAGTTCTTAATAATTATTACCTATCAATGATCCCATATCTTTCAGATAGCAACTGAGCTAAAAACGTTCATCTTTTGACTCCAAATTCTTCAACGAGACTTCTAATAGCTTCATCTTCCTGCTTATCACATACCTCTGAGCTCCAGGGCTTTCTATCATTTTGTGCCATTTTAGATATTATTGCTTTATATAACCGCTGAGAGTTAAAATATAAATGAAATTTGGTGATTTTATTTTATAAGGAAGAGGATAGAAAAGATAATAAAAATTTTATAGAGAAAGTAAAGGAAGATAATGATTTAATAATAAGAAATAAAAGTCAGACAGAAAAGAATAGTAAAAAAATTAAAGCATGGGTATTTATTTATCTTTTTGGAATTGAGCTTTAGATTTGGAGTTTTTGTGAATAAATTTGATAGAAAGTAGATTAATTGGATGTGAAAATACTTAAAGAAAAATAGGCTCTGATTTGTTTTGGATAAAGAAATTTTGGGCGGATTTACTGCATGTGTAACCGTTAATAATAAAAATGTATGAATTCTAATTAAGAAACGTTAGAATGAAATCCCGATTAATTATTTATGAATAAAGAGAGAAAAAATTATAAAAGATAAATAAAGTATTGATTTGAGAATTATAGCTTAATTTTTCTGTTTTTTAAGGTTTAAAATTTCAGGCTTAAAATGTGAATATTATTAGGAAATTGGATATATATTTTATTTATTATAGTTATTTGCTTTAATTAATAGCAACTATTAAATAGTTATTGAGGACTTTGAGGCTGCTGATTGTTAGGAAGTTGGTAATTGGACTGCTGATAGTTAGGCTGCTGATAATTAGGTTGCGGATAATTAGATTGTGGATAATTGGGCTGCTGATAATTAGGAGGCTGCTGATAATTAGGAAGCTGCTGATAATTAGGAGGCTGCTGATAATTAGCAGGTTGTTGATAATTAGGAGGCTGCTGATAACTAGCAGGCTGTTGATAACTAGGATGCTGATAACCAATCTGCTGATAGTTAGGCTGCTGAAAACTAGGTTGCTGATAATTAGGCGGGAGATAATTTGGAGGTTGCTGATAATTAGGAGGCTGCTGATAATTAGGAGGCTGTTGATAGTTAAGAGGCTGCTGGTAATTAGGAGACTGCTGTATATTAGACTGTTGATTATTCGGCTTATCTCTAGAACTCCCAAATAGACTAGAAATCTGCGTAGAAACTTCCTGTACTAAATTTGTTACTTGATTAGAAATTTCTCTATTTTTACTCCCTACTAGCAAATCATTCACTTTTTCTCTTGAATTCACGTTATTTCAAAGTACATTCAATATATTTGGTTTCGAAGAAATACGCCTGTCTCCTCCTTCTATTTCAGCTTGTTGACTTGCATATTTCCTAAGCAAATTCGTCGAATTTAGCTTTGGCATCAACACTTCAGCTAATTTTTCTTTTTCTTCTTTTCCTCTTTTTCTTTCTACAATATTAAGCCACTCGTTCCATCCTTCTTTTGCAGTCAACGGATTATTTCTTATATAATCTTCATTAAAATTAATAGCGCTGTCCTCATAATTGTCATTTTCCCCATCTTCTATAGGAACGTAAGTAGTATTTCGCTTTTTCAAAAAGCATTTACATGGAGCTAGAAAAATAACAAGGCAAGAGCAGAGTCCAGCTAGAGGTGTGTACATATTTTCCTTGCACATGATATATTGGAAAATACAATTAGATGTCTAAATGAGGATTACAGCATAAGCAAGGATTAGAATTGGAATTCAGCTGAGCATGTTATTTGACATCGCGTCACCATATGTTCGAGGCCTTGAATGTCTTCTTAATAGGATTATTTTATCAGTCCAATATTCAATAATAACTGAGCCAAGACCAATTGCTAGTCCCAATGGGAATAAAGGGGCAAAGATAAAGCAGACAAGTAAAGTTTTCAATATTTGTGAATATCTTTGAGCCATATCAACTTGAGGGTTTTCCCATATTTTGTTCGCTTCGATTTGAGTTAAGCCTATTATCCCTTTTTTGGCTTGAGATCTAATTTTACTTCTTAAATAAACTTTATATAAATACAAAGGTGAAAAAATATAAGTAAGCGGAGATACAATAGCATCAGTCAAAAGCAAGAAAAGTATATCATTAACCAGCCCATAAGGCAAAAATAAATCTTTTCTTGACTGAGAATTAATCCAAATAACTATTCCTACTGTATTTAAAACAAGCGCTAATACAAGCTTATTGGTAACTGACTTATTATAAGTTGACCATGTATAATGTTTTTCATCAGCTGTAAAAATCCTCACTATAATAGCAATAGCCCTATTTATCAACACAATACAAAGTGATAGCCCAAACGAGAAAAACCTTACCTGGAATAATTCAGAATAAGTCCTCTGATCCTCAGATTTATTTTCATATGTGCTATACTGGTCTCTTTGAGCCTTTTTAGTTAAAAATACCAATAAAAAGCACCCTCCAAGCAGAAAAATAGTCAAAACAAAAGTCACAGCTCTTTTTGTGTGCTTTTGGCAAGCTGTTGCATTTAGATTTTCCCATATAATATCAGATGGCTCTGGGGCTTTTTCTATTCTAAGAAATCTCCCATTAAAAAGAACGGGATTAGTATTCATGCAAATTGATGACAAAATATGTGAAAAATTCGACCAAAAACTATTTGGTCAAAACTCTAAAAGTTGTTTAGAGTCTTCTTGCTTGGTAAAAGTAACAAATGCGAATTGGGTTTGGTGGTATCTTTCTTCAGCTTTTTCTTCATAATGCTTAATCCTTCTGTCTAATTCATCAATCTGAGCTTGAATTCTTCCTTCAGCCGGGTACTTTTCTGAATAAATTTTACTAGAATAGCAGCATATTGAGATTTTTTTTGGGTATTTGCCTTTATTTTTCTTTTGGTAATCTTTTATATAAATAAGTTGACCCTTCAGTTTATCTTGCTGTCTAGTATTGCTAACATATCTTCCTATGTCATAGGCTATACTTATGCTATAAATATTCCCAGGAATTCCAAAATTTCTACATCTCTCTTCAAGAAACGCTTTCAGATCTCTATCAATAAAATCTTGATTTAAATTTTGAACCCAAATAGTAAAATCAGCAGGGGTGATATTGTCTTTGTCGACATTTCTGGTTAATTTTGAAAGACCTACAATTAGAAAATAGTAAAAAATAAGCAAAAATCCGCAGTTGGCTGCGTGGAGAATGCCTTGGACGACTGTTGGATCTTCATATTTTCCGTAGCCTCCAAGAGAAGAGGCAATATATCAGCTGTGAGTTCCATTGCCCCACTCTCCAGCGTTTCCAGCTTCTGAATTGGTGTATATTGCAAATATACCTGCAAATAGGAAACTTCATATAAATCATAACATAACTCTTTGGACGAAGAAGTAATACAAGGAAATGCCGACTCCTAGATCTCCTAGATCTTCGGCAGAGCAGCATATAGGGTATAAGGGGGCATCCTATATAGAAGTTACAGCTGGCATACTACAGCATGGGCATAGCTCACTGCTATCATTAACTACATAAGATTTGATATCCCTTGCTTTGCTTGCTTTCTAATTAAGCATTACTTGATGGATTTCAGCTATTTTTAGATCAGCTTTTTCTTCAGACCCAATAAAGCCACTCTCAACTTCCAAAATCTGCTGCTCCATTTAATATCTCTACAGGTGAATAAATGGAAATACTCATATTGCAGCTTAACTTTTTAAAAACTATAAGATTTATTTTCTTTAATTTAAATAAGCAAGTTTATCTATTATTGTTGAAGTATGCAACTCTTTATAAATTATTATGATATTTATTATATTTATTTAATTCACCATTAGTTAAACTCATTTTGACGATATGGATAATAATTCCCTGGGTTTTCTAAAATATTTCTTTCTTCACTATACTCATCTTCCATTGGTGCATCGCTAAACGGATTTACTGCCACTGGATTAATTACACTTCCACCCATCACACTTGAAAACGGATTTTCTGCAATCGTCCTATACTGTCCACTTTCCAAATCCGCCATATGATACGCATAATTTCTCGGATTATTAGCAGCACTCATCACATTCGAAAATCTTGTCTCCATTTTCCTCTTTTCTGCTGTTCCTTTTCTATGTTCTACCAATTTTAACCAGTCTTTCCAGCCTTCTTTCGCTAATAGTGGGTTATTTCTCATATAATCTTCATTAAAATTCACAGCATGCTCTTCATACTCATTTCTTTCGTCTACGTTAATGCCTTCATTTTTTCTTCTTATTTTTCCTTTAATTCCACATAAAAACCTTATAGGAGAAACAAAAAATAAGGCGACTAATAAAAAGGCGGCGATTGGGATCAAAATGTTGTGATAGTCTTCAGATTTTAAAAAAAATAAAAATATGCAGTTTGAGGCCTATATAAAGGTTACTGAGTAAGCCAAAATAAAGAGAGGGATCCATTTGAGCATGTTGTCAGACATTCCTTTGCCGAAGTTGCGTGGTCGCGAATGCCGACGAAGCAGCATAAGTTTGTCAGTCCAGTATTGCAAGAAAACTGATATAAAACCGATAAGAAAACAAAGAGGGAATAATGGAGCAAAAATAAAGCAGATTATTAATGTCACCAAAATATTCGCATACCGCTGAGCCATGTCCACTTCAGGGTTTTCCCACAATTTATTAGCCTGGATCTGAGTTATCCCAATAATGCCTTTTCGTGCAAGTTTTTTTACTTGTCGTCTTTTATGTACTTTATAAAGATACAAAGGAGAAAAAATATATGTCAATGGGGACGAAATCCCGCTGACTATTAATAAAAATAAAACATCATTGACTAAGCCATATGGCAAAAACCAGTCATCTATTTTAGCTGAATTCACCCAAATAAGGATAGCTACAGAATTAAGCACCATTGCAGTCACTAATTTGTTAGTAACTGCTCTATGATAATGGGTTCAGGTTATATGCTTTTCAGTACTGGAAAAGATTCTGACAACGATAGCAAGAAAACGATTTATGATAAGAATGCAAGCAGATAATCCAAAGGAGTATAAACGAACTTGTAAGAGATCTTGATAAGTTCTTTCATCTTTTGGCTTGTTTTCATAGTCTTTATAGTAGTTTCTTTGATATTGCTTAGTAATATAAACTAAAATAAAGCAGCCTATAAGTAATGCAAGTGTCCATAAAGTAGTAATTAGCCTCCTTAAGTATTTTTGACAAGAAGTTGCACTGAGATTTTCCCATATGATGTCTGATGGCTCTGGAGCATGCTCTACGTGAAGCCTAACATTTTTAAAAGTGAAAGGGCCATCATAGCATAGCATGCATAAGCAGCAGAAAATCCTTGTTGATGGATTAATTGCCCAATAGTCAGCTACCAGTTTAGCGTCTTCTTCTTTCGTAAACGTTACAAAGGCATAGTGTGTCTGATTATAACTTTCTTTTGCTTTCTGCTCAAACTTGTTTATCCTTTTCTCCAAATTGTCAATTTTCTGCTTTATTATTCCTTCTTGCGGATAAAAAGCTACATATTTTTTACATTTACAACAAAATCCACCTTTTTTCGGATAATTCCCATGATGCTTTTTCTGATAGTCCTGAACAAACAATAATAACCCTTTTAGTTTTGCATGATCTCTAGTATCTTTTACATATTGATTAATATCATAAGCAACACTTACACTTTCCACAGTAGTAGGAAAACCGAAATATTGGGTCTGTTTTTCAAAAAATGCTTTGAGATCTTGACTATTATAACTGTTCCTGAGGTTTTTAACCCAAACTGTGTAATCTGAAGGAGTTATATGGTTTTTATCAATTTTTTGGATCATTTTTGTGAGACTTTTTCTGAGGAACAAGAAAAAAACTACTAAAATGACGCTATTTGCAGCATGGAGGATTCCCTGGATTTCTGGGATGTCTTCATTTTTTCCAAAGCCACCTAAGGAGGCATCGATATATCAGCTTTCAGAGCCTTTACCCCAGTCTCCAGAGTGTCCAGCGTAGTAGTCTTGATAAGCACAATAAGCCCCTGCAAAAATAAAACTCCAAAGAAGCCAAAGAATGACTCGTGAAACAAAGTAAAAATATAAAGGAACGCCGATCCCTAAATCCCCAAGCTTTTCTATTGAACAACAAAGTGAATAATACGGGGCGTCCTATATATAAATTACAATTGGTAAACTGCAGCAAGGGCATAGTTTACTTTTTTCAGTGACTTTATAAGACCTTAGGTTTCTTGCTTTGCTTGCTTTCTGAATTTATTTTACTTGATGATTTCTTGCTAATTTAAGATCTGCTTTCTTTTGATTTGTTATCAACGGGTTTTCAACTTCAAGCGATTCTTCCATTAATTTCTTCACCTTTAAAAATCATTTTGGCTACAATATATTAAAATGATACTTGGTTTTTACAATATTTATATCTAATAAACCAATTTTTGTGGGATATCATTTTTTGGAATTTATGGAAAAGCCAGAAGAAAAAAGACTGATAGTAAAATTATTTTTATAAAATGGTAATTTAATAGCTGGTTTATAAAAATTATAAAACGATATTAATTTGATAGGTTTGCCCCCAAATTCACAATTTAACAAATAAAATGGAAGCGGGAAATAAATTCGGAGCAATCAAGCGTCCTGAATTAGCGCCAAATTATAGTGACAACTCAAGCTCGATTTGCTTTATGCAAACTGATATAGATTACTACACCGGTCGTTCTCCAGGCACCAACGAAGACGTCCCCATCCTAAGAATATACGGCGTGACTGAAGAAGGCCATTCTGTAATGGTCCATGTTCATTCTTTCGCTCCTTATTTCTGGGCAGAATGCCCACAAGGCATGGACAACGAATTTTACTGTGAAAAACTAAAGCAAGCCTTAAATAACCTTCCTCAATGCAGAGGGACAGTCGCTCGAGTTACTACTGAAGTAAAAGAATCAATCATGTTTTTTACCAATAATGGCGCACTCCCCTATTTCAAAATTTATACCTATGTCCCTAAATCAGTCTCCCAGCTCCGAGGTATTGTAGAAAGAGGTATCACTATAGACGGAAATGCTTTTAACTGTCAAACTTATGAGTCAAATATCCCATTTGCCCTCAGATATATGATTGATGTAGGAATTGTAGGAATGTGTTGGCTTGAACTCCCTGCTTTTCAATACGATTTACGATATGATGACAACGTGTCTACTGCACAATTAGAAATTGATATAAACTACCAAAATATTATTGTCCATAAGCCAGAAGGAGAATGGAGCAAAATTGCGCCCTTAAGAGTCCTTTCTTTTGACATTGAGTGCAATAATAATGGACAAAATTTCCCAACCCCTGACAAAAACGAAATTATTCAGATCGGAAATGTCTGCAAAATCCCAGGAACTGACAATGTGATAGCGAGAAATATTTTTACCTTAGGCGGTTGTGCTGATATAGCAGATGCAAAAGTGTTCAGCTATGATAAAGAAGAAGATATGCTTATGGGCTGGAAAGAATTCGTCCTCTCTGTCGACCCTGACATTATTACAGGATACAATATCTTAAACTTCGACTACGGGTACATTTTTAAGCGTGCAGAAAAGCTAAAACTCAAAAAATTCCCATTTTTCGGCAGAGTAAAAAACACAGAAACAAAAATAAAAGACACCACTTTTCAATCAAAAGCTCAAGGATTAAGGGAAAGTAAAGAAGTAGGCATGGACGGAAGAATTCAGCTTGATATGTTCCAGCACATCCAAAGAGAGCACAAGCTAAGCCATTATTCATTAAACTCAGTGTCGCTTACTTTTTTAAAAGAACAAAAAGAAGATGTCCATTGGACCACTATGAAAGATTTACAAGAAGGCTCTGACGAGACCAGGCGAAGAATTGCGGTTTATTGCTTAAAAGACTGCTATTTACCTTTAAGGCTGCTAGAGAAGCTGATGTGTATTTTTAATTATGCAGAAATGGCAAGAGTCACTGGTGTCCCATTTTCTTACCTTTTGACGAGAGGACAACAGATAAAAGTGGCCTCGCAGTTATTGAGAAAAGCCCAGGAGCATAATATGCTGATCCCTACCCAGGCTAGAAATGAAGGTGGAGAAAAATATGAAGGTGCTTTTGTGCTGGAGCCGAAAAAAGATTTTTATAATGTACCTATAGCGACGCTGGATTTTGCGTCATTGTATCCATCTATTATGATGGCTCATAATCTTTGTTATTGTACTTTAGTCCCACCGTCTATTCTGGGGAGGTTAGAGGAAGAAGATTATATAACTACACCGTCAGGTGATCACTTTGTAAAAAGCAATATAAGAAAAGGACTTTTGCCAATTATCTTAGAAGAGCTAATAGATGCAAGAAAAAGGGCACGAGAAGAGATTAAAAGGACTGAAGACCCTTTTATGAAAAAAGTGCTGGATGGAAGACAGCTTGCCTTAAAAATATCAGCAAACTCTGTATATGGCTTTACAGGCGCCCAAGTCGGCCAATTGCCTTGTTTACAGATCTCTTCTAGCGTCACTGCATATGGCAGAATGATGATAGAAGGCACCAAGCGGACAATTGAAGAATTCTATTCCACCGCAAACGGTTTCCCCCACGACTCACAAGTAATTTATGGCGATACTGACTCTGTCATGATCAAATTCGGCCTCGAAAACCTCGAAGAAGTCATGAAACTAGGCAAAGAAGCAGCCCAAATGGTCTCCCAGCAGTTCGTAAAGCCTATAAGGCTGGAATTCGAAAAGGTTTATTTCCCATATTTACTTATGAATAAAAAAAGATACGCAGGTTTATTATGGACAAACGCAGAAAAATATGATAAAATTGATATGAAAGGGATAGAAAGTGTCAGAAGAGACAACTGCGCATTGGTCAGAGAAACGATTAATACGTGCCTTTATAAGCTCCTGATAGAAAGAAATGTAGAAGATGCTGTGGATTTTGTAAAAGGCGTGGTTTCTGCATTGCTGCAGAATAAAATTGATCTGTCGATGCTGGTGATTACAAAAGCCTTGGGCAAAAAAACACAAGCAGAAGGGAAAAGCAATAAAAATATATACCAAGCGAAGCAGGCACATGTGGAATTAAGCAAAAAAATGCATGATAGGGATGCAGCAACAGCGCCAGGGGTGGGAGATAGAGTTGCATATGTAATGATAAAAGGAGTCAAAGGCCAAAAAGCCTATGAACTTGCTGAAGACCCAATTTATGCACTGAAAAATGATTTATCAATTGATTTTGATTATTATTTAGAAAAACAGCTGAAACTTCCTCTTTCCCGTCTTTTTGAAGCTATTTTGACTAACCCGAACTCTTTATTTGCAGGGGAGCATACTAGAAAAAGATACCAGCCCAAGTCTACAACTGGTGCTTTATCAAAATTCATAAAAATCACCACCACTTGTATATCATGCAAAACACAAATAAAATCAGGGGCGTTATGTCACAGCTGCGAAGAAAGAGCCCCTGAGATTTATTTGGAGAGGATTTTACAGTCAAACCAATATGAAAAAAACTTCCAAGAGCTCTGGGCTGAATGCCAAAGATGCCAAGGGTCTGTACATCAAGAAGTACTGTGCACGAATAGAGATTGCCCTATTTTTTATAGAAGGGAAAAAGTGAGGAAAGATATGTGCTATATAAAAGGAGAACTGGAAAAATTAGCATTAAATTGGTAATGCAATTAAATAATTAAGACTTGAATTATCATTAACCTAGATTTAAGCTTGAAGTAATCTAAGAATTCTCAGGAACTAGTGGCATCCTGCACAATGGACAAATTGCATTACATTTCAACCAATTTTTAATGCAGTTTTCGTGAAAGACGTGTCTATCATCACAAGGCAAAGCACAGACTTTATCATTTATCTGGAATTCTTCAGCGCATATAGCACAGGTTTTATCGCCTGTATGCTTTGAAGGGTCGTATTCTTCTACTTTTAGTTTATCAAGCATTTCTTGGGTAGCTGGGGTTTGAGTTCTTGGGCCAAATACCGCTAAACCTAATATAAGTACTGGAATACACAAACAAAGACAGCAGCAAAACAGTACAGGCCAGCAAAAATGAAGGTACCCAAAAATTATATAAATCAAAGCCAAAGTCGTCAATTCTACAGCATCGTCCCAACAGTCATCACAGGAATAGAACCACACATTTCCTGTAATTTGCCAGGCAAAGTAAAAACTATATATAGGTTACAGTGCAAGTAAATTGCTGAATATACTAATAGACCGTTTAAAACCATCTGAGGCTGGATTTGTGTACATATAATGTTTAGAGCCATTTAAGAAAATATTGCAAATATCGACTGCGATTAGGCCGATAATAAATGTCTTTAAAGGGGTGTCGGTATCAGTGTCACATAAGGCGAGGATAAGGATTGATGTAATTATTTTGGCAAAAATAAAGAACATAGAGATGGTTAAGATAGTTCTTGAGCCATTGAAACTGCGCAGAATGGCCTCTTCGACTGTATCTCGGACTAAAGAACGAGAAGAGCTGCGGTCTTGAGGAGCTAGTAAAGGGTCTGACTCAGCATTTTCGTTAGGGTTTGAGTTGGAGTTTGGGTTATCAGCTGAAGGGACTAGCTGTTCTTTATCTTGAGGAGCTTCCATATTATCATCTCATAAAACGATTACTAATGAATTTTTGGTTTAAAAATAAAAATGATGTTTCTATAAAGACTTTTGAGAATAAAATAGTCTAAGCAGGCACTTAAGTGTAGGCGGGATAGCCATTAAATAATGACTAATTGTAGATAGCTTATTTAGAATATCTCATTTTCTATAAAAATAGACATTAATCCTTAATTTATGGAAATAAAGATATCATATAAACCAATTTCTTTGGTATAACAAGATTTTGAATAAAAATAATAAAATTAATTATGAGGTTTACAAATATTGGGAAGAAAATTATTGCTATAAACGGCTTAGCCCTTGGTTTTGGTGCACTCGAAAACTACTTATATTATGACCTTCTTCCCAACTTAGCCAAAGAAAACTTCAAAAAAACAACCCTTCTCGACAAACCTGAGTACGCTGATCAAGTTCTCATTGTTTTAGATGACCAAAAGTTTATATTTAATCACAGAGGAGGCTCACAAGCAGCAGAAAGTGTCATAATGGATACTTTTACCAACAATAAGATGATGCGAAGAGCCATTGCGTTGCAATGGATCTGCACAGTGACTTGTTCAATAGGATTTTTAAAGAAAAGGAAAGCATGAGGCTTTTTTTCTGCAGCAGGTATTTTGGGATGCGGACTTTTTATGTGCCCAATTCTGATGAGTGGATTTAGGCTTTATTTTTTGAGTGAATTGGTTAGTGAGAATAATGAAGAAGTCTGAGAAAATTTGAATGAGGCGAGATTTGCACAGAGAATGGAAGAGTTTACGAGCCTTTGATTTTTGGGTCCAAGATTTGTAGGGCTAGGATTACTCGCAATATCTACAGCTTACTTCACTCCATTTCTCGGCTTCCTCCTCGGCATGCTGAGTCTAGCTACCAACATCCACACTAAGAACTTTTAACTAATTCTTTTCTTTTTCCTCATTTCCTTTAATCTAATATCTTTATCATTGGGCATTCTATTTTTCCAGTTTCTTATAACTTAAAAATATCAATGGAAGAGCTGAAAGTATCTCAAAGTGACTTTGTCGTCGAAAACCAAGGCAAGCTCCGTGACACATATAGAATCGGCTCCAAGCTCGGTGATGGTGCTTTTGGCAGTGTCCGAAAGATCACTCACAGAGTAACTGGAGAAATCCGAGCAGTCAAGACAATCCACAAAAAAACCCTGCGAACTGAAGAAGAAAGGCAGACTTTTTTTAACGAAGTCTCAGTCCTCCGTGCTTTAGACCACCCTAATATCCTGAAGCTCTATGAGTTTTTCCAAGACGAAAAGAACTATTATTTGATAACTGAGCTCTGCTCTGGCGGCGAGTTATTTGATAGAATCATCAATAACGGCTCGTTTTCAGAAGCAACTGCAGCTGAATACTTGAGACAAATTCTGTCAGTCCTAGCTTATTGTCATGAGAGAAATGTAGTTCATAGAGATCTGAAGCCTGAAAATTTCCTTTTGGATACCACAGATCCAGACGCAAATTTAAAAGTCATTGATTTTGGCACTGCGCAGTTTTTCAGGCCGGGGGAAATTTTGACACAGAAGTTTGGGACGCCATATTATATTGCTCCAGAGGTGCTGAGGAAGCATTATGATGAAAAGTGCGATATCTGGAGCGCTGGGGTTAATTTATATATATTTTTGGCTGGGTATCCGCCGTTTGGAGGGAATACTGATGAGCAGATATTGAGAAAAGTCAGCACTGGGAGGTTTTCCTTTCCATCGCCGGAATGGGATTCGATAAGTTTTGAAGCAAAAGATTTGATTTCAAAAATGCTGACGATTGAGCCAGGAAGAAGAGCGTCTGCAAGAGATGCACTGCGACATCCTTGGATGAGCAATGCTCCAAGAGTGCCTATTAATCCAGCTCTTGCAAGGACCATTTTTTCAAATCTTCAAAATTTCAGGGCTGGGAGAAGTTTACAAAAAGCTACCTTTTCTTTTATAGCTTCACAGTTGTCTACTAAAGAGGAAAAAGAAGAAATGCTCAGTCTATTTAAATCTCTAGACACTGATAACAGTGGAACTTTGTCTAGAGCTGAGTTAATTGAAGGCTACACTATGCTTTATGGCAACCAAATTGATGATATTCAAGGAGAGGTCGAAAGAATAATGAGTCAAGTGGATACTGATAAATCCGGGGAAATTGATTATACTGAATTTATTGCAGCCACTTTGAATAAAAATAGGCTTTTGTCGAGAGAAAGACTGGAGGCTGCGTTTAGAGCATTTGATTTAGATAATAGTGGCACGATTACTGCAGAAGAATTGAAGGTAATTCTAGGAAAACATAATACGTATGATGAGGACATGTGGCAGGAAATTGTGAATGAAGTAGATTTAAATGGAGACGGGGTTATTGATTTGAGAGAATTTACTGAAATGATGCTAAAACATACATAAAATTTAATAAAATAATAAAAAGTAAAGCGAAGTATTTTATTAGAGAATAAAATATATTAATAAGAATAATCTTACGTTTACCCTTTTCCAGATCCAAATGCAGTTTCACATGCCATGCTTGACAGTTTATTTCTCACTGAATTAATCGCAGTCTGCTGAGGCTGAGGCTGCTGTATTATATTCGTCTGATTGGAACCTAGCTCATAAGCACTAAAAATATGATCAGTTTCGTCTTTGTTTTCTAGCTCACTTTCATCATAATTTTCTTCCATGTCTACTTCTCCTCCTTTCTTTTCCTGTATCAAAATTGTAATCACATCACTTCCTTGTGGGTGTTCTCTTATAGCTTTCTTAATCATGCTTTTTCATCTATTTTTCACACTATTTTCTGTTCTTCCAGGGAGCTGTTTTGCTATTTCGCTTCACTTGTTCCCATGCACCCTCTGCTGTTCCAGGATGAAAATGTCTTCTTCCGCTGTCCAGTTACCTTTTTTTAAATTTGGGTCTACATGGTTATACCATCTTTCCCTGCATTGTCGGCCTTGCCTTATGCTATTGCCTGCATAAATTATAGAATTAAGTTCTCTAGCTATGGCGCTTCAGACCTTGGTTCCTTTAGATTCTACTATTTTTAGAAGCATCTCGTCTTCTGCTTCACTTCAGCCTTGCTTTTTTGAAGAAGAATCATCAGAGATCCCTGTTCCCATGGGGATCGCAAGTGGCTGGAATTCATTTTGGTTATAATTAGCTATGCATGGGACAAGTCAAACGTCGCCTTCTAGATGGTAAATTTGAGGGATATTCATCATTTGATTATTATGTATATAAATTTGGCATTATGTTAATATTATTTATATGGATGGATTTTGAATTATTTAAAAAGGAGCATGTAGGTTAAAATATTTTATAACTTCTATAAGCTTATATTTATTCAATCTTTAATCCCAATCCCAGTTATTGATTTCTTCTTTAGTTGGCTGGATATTAGTTTTCTCCTGATAAGTGGAGTGCCCTTTAAATGAAAATGAATTTAAAGTCATGCCAGCCTTGCTCATCCCAGGATTTTTTTTAATTTTCATATTAAAGCTTGTTTTTGGTTCCTGATTTGCTGATTCAAAACTCTGGTTCGGAGCTTTGAAATTTTTCCTGATCAGTCCTTCCTGTCTCATTTCTGCTGGCCTTTGCGCTTGTGTTGCAGGTCTTTCATTACTAAACGTCTGAGCACTGATTTCTTCATTTGCTTGAAAATTGATTGGTTTTCTTGCTTTATTTGTGGCAGACATTCTTGGTTTGATTTGGACTTCGTTAAGCCCAATTTTATCGAAATCGTCAAGAAGTTCCATCATCCCAGTCTGCGTTTTAAAAGACTCCATAAATCTTGGATTCGGACTGACGTCTTTGTTTAGAGAATCTGATCTAGCAAATGCAGGGATCATATGCTCTGTATCTGCTGTACTTTCAGGTCTTGGTGGAGATGAAGACTCATTATCAAATTTTAGCTTACTGGCAGGCTTTTTTTCTTCAAGCCTGTCTCTTCTGATTTTTTTTACGTCTTCTTTGACTCCTACTGTCAATTTGTATTGGTCTACATAGTCAATTCGGCTGTTTTTTTCTGATGGCCTTTCATTTCTCTCTTCAGGTCTTTCTATGTCTAAAATAACTTTCTTTTCATAAATGCCTCCTGAGTTTATGTAGTCTTGCTGGGTTACTGGATTAGTTGAGTACTCTGTTCTGTCGATTTTGTGCCCAGATAACTTTTCGTGGACTCTGACAGGCGAAATTAAAGGCTCGTTTGGCTTTTGGGAAATATAATCAGGCTCTGGATATCTTTCTGGAGCCCGAGTGTTTCGAGATGGAGAAACTGGGCTTAAGCTTTTTCTTGGGTGTTTTTCTTCAGGGACTTGATAATGCTCAGTTGCTCTGATGGGGGAATCACGGGTTCTGGTAGGAGAAATCCTGCTTCCATTGCTTTTTCTAGGCGCTTGCTCATATTGAGAGTACTCAGGGTTTCTCAGCTCGTTTTGATTCCCTTGTTCATACTCATCAGGATTTTTAGATCCTGTTCTAATTAATGGCTGAAGTGGCGGTATATTTAAATCTTCTTCTTGCTGATATTGTTGTGGGTATCCCTTCTGATGGTATTCTCCTCTTTCCACTTCTGGCTGTCTAAACTGATTTTCATTTCTCTCATTATAATTTGTAGACCTAAACTCATTTTCATTTCTATGGCTATTCACTTCACTTGATTGAGTATAAAATTGTCTAGGGTCAGCTTTTGGGGGCTCTTGCTCTCGTATAGGGTTATCTGATAATTTTCGCTGTGGCACTGGGTCTTTGGAGTAATTTTCTTGAAAAGCCTGAGAATCCCTTTTCTGGTGAGCTGGCGCAATAGGGGCAATTTCTTTTGCCACAGGATGTTTTGGGATTTCTTCAAACAGAACTTCATCAGGGTGGCTCGGGAAGCTTGATTTTTCAGTCGTCGACGACCTTCTTGCAAATCCAATGCTATTTTTTTGCTTAATTTTTAAATTTGGTTCTACTTCTCCTTGATTTTCATCAGGATTTGTATTGTTATACTCATTGCCTTGATTTTCATAAGAGTTTCTTGGGGCCGAGTCAGCCCCTTCTTGATGATTTTGACGTGGCCCTGTCCCATCTCGAGAAAACGCAGTCAAATTTTCTGAAGGAAGATTTGCTAGCGTTCTTGTCAATAAGGCTTTAAATGCTATACATCATTCACTATGTATAGATAATGTATCTGTATGCAATGTATATGTTCTTGTATTGAATTCAACTGAAAATACGAATTTTCAATCAGAAACCATTGTGACTCGGGGGTTAGGGTCAAAGCCAACTAAGTCATTTACACTGTGAGTTTCCACAGGTTTTTTATCGCCTTCTTTCTTGGTATAAAAAAAAATCCCTGAAGTCAAATTCAAAGTAAACCATCTCTTGGTGAATTTAGATAAAAATCGGGCTTTGGCTTTAGCACTTTTTAGTTTCTTTAGGTAAGATTGAATTAGCATGGGACCCTAGATGTTGGTTACAGTGTAATTAGGATTCAGGTAAAAACTGGAACTCATTTTACTTTTATTATAAAACCGATAAAATTTAAGCAATATGTGGGAGAATGCTGAAAATTGAAATTTTAAGAGAAAAATGTAGATGGATTGGGAAATGGAGGGGTAGGGAATAAACAGTCAGCAAATTTTGAATTTGTAGTGGATTGGTGAATTCCCATTTTTGTGCTGGCAAATTTGAAACAAACGCACCTGAGAGAGAATTTATTATGTCTTTAGAGATTTCTGCAAGCCCTTAAGGTAATGAGTTTAGACTTAATCATAATAGCAAGTATTTGATTGAATAATTTATATATTTACACAGAAAGTAATTTTTGCAAACATATCATATTTTTGCATTTTTACTCTAAATGGCCCTTAATACTTGCTTTTTGTTTAAATCACGTTGCATGAAATGAAAAAGTAATAGATAATTGCTGCATATAGTCAAATTTTCTAAAGACATCAAATTATCTCTGAAAAGAGTCCAAAATCAAATGATATAAAAGAATCAAAATTAAATCAAAACAAGTTTTCTATACAGATCAAGTTGCTCCCATATCATAGAATAGCCTCAAAAAGTGAAAATTATAATATTAATTGCTTATAGAATGTGAAGCTGCGGTTGTAAAAACCATTAATTAATATGCCAAAAAGCATATAAATTAACTGTATATATTAATTTTTTTGGAACAGAAAAATTCCAAGAATTAATCAACAAAAGAGGACAAGCTTAAACAAAATTTTATTCGAAATAACTATAGGGTTTAAGCTCTCCCAGAGATAACGTCTCAAACCGGAATAGCCAATTTATTTGTAAGATAAGAAAACTTAGATATAGAATATAGCATGATAAGTTGGTAATTAATTAGAATAGAAGTGCTATTAATGAGAAATTTCTTAGCATCTTTACTATTTCTTTAAATTTGATTTAATTTTTTTAGATTAGGCAGTTTAATAAAAGAACCTTAAAAAGCTATCTGGCATATCTAATTATATTTTGAGTCCTTTATCAAAATGATATTTACATCCAAAATAGGTATTCCTGTTTAATTGTATTGTTTTTTATGGAAAGATTTGATAAATAATTTTTCCTAGTAAAATGTTTAATTGTCAGTTTTTTATGTTCATAGTAAATAAATGATTACTTTGGTTTCAATTCTTCTTTCGATTCCACTTATAGTTTCAGGGTCAATAAGCTATTCACAATCAGGAGCTGATTGGACAGACACCTGCTCTACAGGCACAAATCAATCTCCAATAAATATTGACACCACTAGTGTCACAACAAAAACACTCTCAAAGGGCATTCTTTTTGACTTCACAACCCGCAAGGAAACAGGCGAATTCACTGACCACAACTTCGAAGTCGAGGGGAATTTCGTTAATGGGACCTTAGTGGTTGGCAGCCTAAAAGTAGGATATGGAGCCCAGTTTCATTTCCATGCTCCTTCTGAGCATCACATTGACGGGAACAGCTATGACCTTGAAATGCACAGTGTCCAGAAAGATTCTTCAGGAAATGCTCTTTTTGTAGTGGGAGTTCTTTTTAAAGTTGGTAGCAGCAGCAATGACTTTATTGATACAGTCATTGAATCAGAAACTGAGGAAACTAAAATTGATCTTTCTGACATTTTGGATGACGATTTGGCAAACTTCTATTATTACGAAGGGTCATTAACTACACCTCCATGCACTGAAGGGATTGAGTGGTTTGTGTGGGAAGAAATACAGGAAATAAGCCAAGATCAGCTGGAGTTTTTCACCTCTCACTGGGCTGGAAATACGAACTTTGCAGGCGGGAAAGGAAATAATAGAGCTCTCCAGTCATTGAATTCAAGAACGGTTACTTACTATGAAAGCTCAAATCTTCTAATTATGGGACTATCAATATTTGCATTAATCTTTTAGATAACAGATTTATTATCTATTAAAAGTCTTTAATAGGGTCAGAGGTATTTTAGTAAATTAATTAATTAAACGTGCCAAATTTGAGAAAGTTTAAGAAACTGGGTATTTTAGATAGCTAAGGACTCATATATTTTATAAGGAATATTTTTAATCATCAAAAACACCAATTTTAAAAAAAATCTAATTTATTTAAATTTAATTATGCAAATTTTATGTTTTTGTAAGCAATTTAATAACCAAATATTCACTAAATCCCTATTTTTATCAGAATTAATTATTTGCTCAATTTATGCATTAGCATAGAAATATTTATAAATACATTCTTGATGATTAAATATAAATGCTTACTTTATAGAAGTAAATACCCCTTGATAGCTTATTTCAAAACTTGAAAAAGCTTATAGCTGTAGTTAAATTTATAAACTTCTTTCATATATTGGGCTTCAGATAGTTTCTATAGGCTCTGGTGAATTTTCTTTATCAATGAATTTTCCAACAACCTCAAATGCATCTTTTTTACTTAAACATCAAAAATTGCATTTTTCCCATCAATATAAAACAATTTTCTTTTAATTTTTATATAAATCATACTTTATGTGAATGATTATATACTTTATAATAGTCTCAAATATACAATTTTCGTATTTTTGTTTAAACATGATAGCATTAGCATAAAGGCCTTCATCAGAACAAAGCTCAAGATCCTTAGTCTGTTAGCTGACACAACTTATTAAATTCTAATATAGCTATTACAAACAAAGAGCTCATTTCATAATCATCTTTTATTTAGCTTGTTTGGCATGTTTATTTTTAAGAATTTTACAAACCTAAATTATTTAGCCAGTTAATTAATAAATAAAAGAGATGATAATTTTGATGAAATTTATGTATTTTATTGCTAAAATTCAATTATATCCACCATCTTGAACAAAGGACAGGGTAAATCTAGTGAAAATTTTGAGTGAAACTTAATGAATGAATAAATATCAAAAAGGAAGTAATTTTGATTTTTATATTTTATTTTAATGAATGGAAGCTAGTAAAAGAGTTAAATTACCAGTTTTTATTGTTCATGGTAAATAAATGGTCACTTTGATAATAATTCTACTTTCAATTCCGCTGATAGTCTCAGGATCAATAAGTTATTGCGATCCAAATAAAGATTGGACAGGCACATGCGCTACAGGTAATTTTCAATCTCCAATAAATATTGATACCTCTCATGTCAAAACAACAATCTCAAACGGCATTTATTTTGACTATAAAACTCATAAGGCAGAAGGCGAATTCAATGACCACAACTTCGAAGTAGAAGGGAATTTCATCAATGGAACACTACAAGTTGGCAGCAAAAAGGTCGGATATGGAGCCCAGTTTCATTTCCATGCTCCTTCTGAGCATCACATTGACGGGAACAGCTATGACCTTGAAATGCACAGCGTCCAGAAAGATTCTTCTGGACATGTCGCTTTTGTTGTAGGAGTTCTGTTCAAAATTGGTAACAGCAGCAATGAATTTATTGAAAAAGTTATTGAATCAGAAACCGAGGAAACTAAAATTGATCTTTCTGATGTTTTTAATTGGTTCGGTTTGGTGAATTTCTTTTATTACGAAGGGTCACTAACTACACCTCCATGCACTGAAGGTGTTGAGTGGCTTTTGTGGGATAAAATCCAGGAAATAAGCCAAGAACAGTTTGAATTTTTCAACTCTAAGTGGGCAGGAAATGCAAGTTTGTGGTGCGGGAATGGAAATAATAGACCTGTCCAGGAACTGAAGGAAAGAGAGGTAATTTATTATGACAGCTCTAATCTACTAATATTGGGGCTATCAGTATATTTATTAATATTTTAGTTAACAGGCTGATTAGATAAAAACTTTTGTATAGTCAGGAGTCAGTTAGGCTTGCGAATGCTTTTTAAATTAGCCAATTTAAAGATAATTAAAGTTCAATAATTTGAATTATATTTAACTAACCATGAGCAAAAGCATATTTTGAAGCATCAAAAAGTACCCATTTATTGAAGAAATCATGATTATTTTAAATTTAATTATGCAAATTTTATTTTTGGATAAGCTATTTAATTGACGATATTAACTAAATCCCTATTTTTATTAGAATTTATTATATGATCAGTTTATGCAATATTTATAAACTCATTTTGCTGAATATGCATAGATTTTTTCTTATAGAAGTAAATATTCCTTGAATCTCATTTTAAAACTTGAAAAAGCTTATAATCATTTCGCTTATGATTGTTTCCAGAAGCTCTGATTACTTTTCTTTATCAATTACGCTTTTACAGGCATCGATTGAATCATTTTTTGCTTAAAAATAAAAATCCCATTTTAGGCAATCAAAATAGAATCATGTTCTTTTTAATCTTTAAATCCTATATAAATGATTATGGGTTCTTTAAATTCCGTACAAATTATCATCTTACTAAATTAAAAATATTAATTTTGATAATAAACAATTGCAGCAAAAAATAGCATAAATTGATTTATTTTAGAATAATTTAGTTTTTCTCTATTTTATTATCGATTTAATATTTATTTTATTTACTAATCAAAATAATTTACTCTTGCAATACTCTTGATGTAAAAAAATTTCTACAAAATACCTCAAATCCTCCAAGAGCAATGATAATTGCTGTCAAATTATCTGAGCTTTTTTTCCTCATACTTTCAGAAATTACTGCTTCAACTCCTTTACGGCACGCATTTGAGACCATATTTTCCTCTTCAACACTGCTTTTTCATATTGTTTCAACTACTTCTTTGGTAGATAAAACATCAAAAATCCCATCACATCCCATCACAATGAAATCGTGATCATTTTTTATCTTTAAAGTCCTTATTTCAGGCTCAGGACTAATAACGTTCGGTATTCCTCCAAATTCGTCTAGCTTTGCATTTAAATCCCCAATAGTCCTGCTGACATTTAATCCTCCAGGAAGGATTCTATAGGCTTTATGATCTTTAGCATCCAATTTAGAGCTAATATATACTTGGCCGCCTGCAATTCGGATTCTTTTGAGTTCAGATTCATCAGATGGTCTATGATCTCTAGATAAATTATATGATTCATTCCCTTTTTGTGTACTTAAAATAGCTCTTGAGTCTCCAACATTAGCGATGTAGCACTTTTTCCCTACAATTAAGACTACAAGAGCACATGAGCCTGAGTTATCTTCTTTTAATTTAGCAAGCTCAATGAATTTTGCTTCTGCTTTTTCGAAACCGTAGATTAGGGCTTTCTTTGGTGATAAAGGGAAATGATGATTATCAAGAATAAAATGGTGCAGATTATCTTTTAAGAAATTAGAACACAAATGGCCTCCATGCCCATCATAGAGTCCAAAAAAAGAGCAATCCGGTCAATGCTGAAATTTTTCGTTTATGTTTTTGTGCTGAATTCTCATGATAATTAAAGCTTTATCTTCATTATAAGTACGTACAAGCCCTTGATGGGTATTTGCGGCATAGCTTCTTACTACTCCAAATGAGCCTGTTGATACAGTAGAAGGTAAAAGATTTGGGATCGGCCTTTCTATAAAATTAAAGGCTCTCATTGAATTAGAGGATTTATAGTTTGAGGCTTTTGAGCTCCCTAATTCGGGCAAATTAAACTGATTTTCATTCTGGATATTAAAACTAAAGGTATTTTTTCTGAAAAAGTCCATCGCTAATGGAGTGACGGGGCTTGATTTTACTTTTTTATTGATAATAGGAAAATTTGAATAAGATTTTGATCTCCTCTTTAGTTCAAAAAGTTGCATTTTAATGTTTCCATTTTTATGATTCAATCAAGAAGCTTCATTCCAATTAAAAAGTTGACAAAAAATGTTAAATTAATGTGTAAAATTTTATATGGGATAATATTATCGCTTGAGTAAGATCTAATCATTAAAATATTTCAAAATAATATAAATTATTTCATTGAATTAAAGAAAATCATATTAAAATTAGGGCTTTTATGATAAAAAATTATTAAAATATTAGTTAAGTAAATATTCTTTCAGAAATGAAAATAAACAAGCATGAAAATTTTTTCTGTATAATACCATGAACTATCATTTCGTGAGGAAATCATAATTTATTAAAGATCTGACTAATTAAATAACAAATTTTATAAATTTTAATTTATAGGAGAAAAATTTGATAATCAGAAAAAGGTTCCTTAATTTTCATTTTTATCAGAAAATGATTAAATTATCAATTTATATCTAAATATTTCACTGTCTATACTTACAATCTTGTAGACGTAAAAATGCTCTGGCAATGCATTTCAAAACTTGAAAAAGCGATCATAATTGCAGTCAAATTATCAGAACTTCTTTTTCTCATACTTTCAGACAGTACCGTTTCAACTCCTTTTCTGCAAGCCTGCGATACATTTTCTTCATCCACTGTGCTTTTTCACACTGTTTCAATTGCATCTTTTGTGGACAAAACGTCAAAAACTCCATCACAGCCCATCAAAATAAAATCATGATCCTTTTTAATCTTTATAGTCCTGATATCAGGCTGTGAACTGATAACGTTGGGAATCCCTCCAAATTCTGTTAGCTTAGCATTTACATCTCCAATTGTTCTGCTTACATTTAACCCACCTGGAATAACACGGCATGATTTAAAATCTTTGGTTGAGCAATAAACTTGTCCGCCTGCATTTTTAATTCGACTTTGTTCAATTTCATTAGTGGGGATGTGATCTCTAGATAGGGAATATGCCTCTTTACCTCGTTCTGTGCTTAAAATTGCTCTAGAGTCGCCTATATTAGCGATATAACATATTTTCCCAATAATTAGAACTATAAGAACACATGAGCCTGATTTATCGCCTGTGGACTTTGCAAGATCTATAAATTCAGACTCAGCTTTTGCAAGACCATGAAGAATAGCTATCTTTGGTAAGGATGGAAAATGTGGGTCACCAATAATATAATGGTGTAAGTTGTCTCTTAAAAAATTAGAACACAAATGGCCTCCATGCCCGTCATATAAGCCAAAATAGGAACAATCAGGTCATTTTTGTTCCCCGCTTAAAACTTGATTTTTTATTTTTAGTATAATAACTGCTTTATCTTCGTTATAAGTACGGGAAATTCCTTGATGGGTATTAACAGCATAAGCTTTAACTTTTCCACATGAATTGTTAGATATGTTTGATGGAAGAAGCCTTGGAATAGATATTTCTATTGAGCCGCAAGTATCAACTGGGCTGTGATCTTCACTTTTGTGTCTAAAATTACTCAGTTTTGGTAAGCGTAAAGTATCATAACCTGAAGCTAGCTGTGAAAATGTAGTCTTTTTGACAGAATCTACTGGCGAAATGGGAAGTGGAGACAACTCCCCTTTTGTCTTTAGAAATGGAAATACTGAATATGAGTTTGATTTTCTATTGCGCTTTGTATGCTGCATTTCAATTAGTTTTGAAAATTTTAATAATTATTGATTTCGCCATCAAGGATATAATAAAAAAACAGGAACTAACTTTTACTGATTATTTAAGGTTTTAGTAGAGAAGCACGTATTTTTAAATTATAATCAAGCTAGAAAATAATTATTAAAAATTAAATAATGCTATAAATTCCCATTTTCTGGTAAACATAGACCTCGGACCACTTTTTCGAATAATAGAATATTCTTTAATACTTCAGTGTAGTCAATAGCTGTTAATGCAAATTTCAATTTTACTATGTTGTTATATTCGAAAGTTTGTAAAGGCTTCAAAATTATGATTTTATACATGATTTTGTTTACTATTCACTATGTGCCTAAATTTTCTCAAGGAAATTGAAGCTTTTATTATTTAGGTGAAACAAATTTTCTAACTAAAAATCATGGTGTTCTAAAGACATTCTACTTTATATTTGAAGAAGTATTAACAAGATAGATAAAATAGTAATTAATATGCTTTTTGCTTTTAATTTTAAGCTCCAGCTATTTTTTATTTTCATAGCATTGCGCTATTCTAATTAAATACTTACATAAAATTTATTTGCCCTTATATAATATATAAAATCTGATAGTTTGTTTCCCTCAAATTATTCTTTTATTTTTTATTATAATTTCGTCATTTTATAATTAAAAAGAGTGATTTATATGCTGGAATTCATTGTTGAGCTTATTGAATTTTTAGAAAAAAGAAGCAAGCCTTCTGAAAAATACAATAGAAATGTACATATATTAGAAGATGTAACAGAGCAGCTAAAAAGCCAGCTTAATCAGAAGAAAAATGCGCAATCAGAAGCGAATAGGCTGCTTATAGCAGAGATTACAGAAATAGTTGAAGGATGTGAACCACTTTTACTTGAGAAGTGGTATATAGATATTCATTTATCTACAAACCACCTAAAAATCCCTTCAAAAGGACTAAGTTATGATTTCAAAATTCTGATGAATTCATTGATGAGTGCAAGCCTACTATTTCCTTCAGCTTATGCAGCTCAAACCTCAATAAAAATTGGTGATCCTCAATCTTTTCAAAGAAACTGCTTATGGGATTTATCAATTTCTAGAAATGAAATTTTGAAATTCCCACAAAGCCCTATTGAGATACAATTTCCAGATGGAAGTTTAAAGGTTCATGTAGAGTATTTAGGAAGCCCAGTCAAGCCAAAGATTTCTCCTCAGCAGTTAGGGATTAGACCAAGGCTTGTTTCTATTGGAGACGAACTGGATTTCAAAGAGTCTCAAAAACCTCTTAAATCACATCAGTCGTTACAAAGCACAGAAACATCCCAAAAATCTCAAAAATTCCAAAATAAAGAAAATATACGAGTTTTGTCCTTGATTGAGTCAGAGAGCTTTTATGATGAAAATGAGATTGGATTTAAGCCGATTTCTAGCGTTCTTTTTACAGAAGAACTGCAAATTGAGTCAGATGAAGAAGCTAATGCATTTGAGACAGAAGAAGAAATTTTTGAGGGGGAAATGGCAAACGAGTCAAAAATATCGGTTTATTGGAAAAAATGTGACGCTTTGTTAAATTTGAAATTATTCAATGGGGATGAAAATTCGAATATTTTGGCTAGAGAGATTGTATATAGCTGGAAGAATAAAAAATCAGAAACAAAATAGGAGATGTAATTTTTATGTAAAATAAATCAAATTTATTAGTAATCTTTATTTCTTCTTAATAAATGCTGAAAATATAAATTAAACCTCAAAATGTTTTAATAATTAGTATATTTTTTAACAAAATATACACAAAATGCATAAGAGATAGTTTTTAATTAACAGAAAAAACTGTTAAATAGATATAATATTTATAATAGCATTATATATCTTTCAAATCTTTTGTTGAAATGGCACATTGATATTAAATTCTAACCAAATTCATTATGAATATTTAAATATGAGCAAGTACAAGCCAAATTTGAGACTTAATTTAAGTCTCGAAAAGAAAGAATATAAAAGTTCTGGATTAACTAAAAAACATTCAGCTCATTCTACACCAAGAAGACCACTAGAAACATCTAATAAGCCTATCCAAAAACCAATCAAAAATAAACCAAATGTTCCTATCCTCGCACTTGAAAACTTCCAAAGCGAGTTTAACAGTATCAACGCCTTATTAACGACATCAAGAGCTCGCTCATCATCTAAAAACATAGCAAGCGAAAATATTTCATTAAATGCAACTAGCACATTAAAATCTAATAATATCGTGAATTCGGCCTTATTAGCACCTAAATCCTTTAACCAATCCCCAAGGCTTCCAACAAAAGCTTCTGAAATTGCTTCAAGCATTTCTAAAGAAAACATTGACCAGAATTTTGAAAATTTCAAACCTCCACTTTCGGCGGGTGCGGTACTTAAAAATTTAAAAAATAGCTTGACTGAGTATGAGCAAGGTGAAATCTTAGCATATGAAGAAGTTTATTTTATTGGCAGTATTGCTAACAAACTGAAGTTTAATGAAGCTAATTATTCATACGATGATGAAAAAGGAGATTACAAAGCAAAAATTGGTGACCATATGCATTACCGCTATGAAATCGTCCAAAAAATAGGAAAAGGATCTTTTGGGCAAGTTTTCAAAGTATTTGATCATAAAGATAAACAATACGCAGCGCTTAAAGTAATTAAAAACAAAAAAAGATTCCATCAGCAGGGTTTTATAGAGGTAAAAGTTTTAAAAACCCTAAAGCAAAACGACCCTCAAAATAAGTACAACGTCGTTCACATGCTAGAGAGCTTTATTTTTCGAAAACACTTATGCATAGTCTTTGAGCTTTTAAGCACAAACCTATACGATTTCATGAAAAGTAACCATTTTCATGGTCTTTCTGTTCCATTAATCAGAAAATTTGCTTTCCAAATGCTGCAGTGTTTAAAGCTTTCAAAAAGGCTCAATATAATCCATTGTGATTTAAAGCCAGAAAACGTGCTACTTAAACAAAGCAATAGGTCAAGCATAAAAGTCATTGATTTTGGCTCAGCTTGTTTTGAGGACCAAAAATTATATACATATATACAAAGCAGGTTTTATAGGGCGCCTGAAATAATATTAGGGATTCCTTATAGTCCTGCTATTGATATGTGGAGCTTAGGCTGTATTTTAGTGGAGCTTTATACAGGGTATCCACTTTTTCCAGGGGAAAATGAGAATGATCAGCTGCAATGTATGATGGAATTAAAAGGATTACCTCCATATCAAATTTTGCAAAAAGCTACAAGACAGAAGGTATTTTTCCATGCTTCTGGGAATCCTATTTTACAAGCAAATTCTCGAGGGAAAATACGATATCCAGGAACCAAAGCTTTAAGTGAAATTCTAAAAGGCACCGAGCTTAATTTCCAAATTTTCATAGAAAAATGCTTAGATTGAAATGCAAGCACCAGGATGACGCCTGAAGAAGCTCTAGCTGACCCTTGAATTCTTGACGGTCTCTCTCGGATCCAAGCAGTTTCCACTCCAAGGGCCGAAATAGCTCGTGTAAGCTCAAACCGGGCCCTCCAAGCCCCTTTTGAGCCTTCAAAATATGCCCAATCCACTCGTCACACCAATCTTGGAAATTTTGCATTTTTATAATTATAAATTATTGCTTCTATCTTAAAGAAATCGAAGTTATTTTTACTTCTTCTTGGCGACACCAACAGTTTTTCCTCTTCTTCCAGTGGTCTTTGTCTTTTGGCCTCTACATTTGACTCCCCACCAATGTCTTAGACCTCTGTGCAGCATCATTTTCTTCATTCTTTCAAGATCTTCTCTCATCTTGGCGTCCAAAAAGTTAGCAACAATTTGTGAGTCAGTTCCAACAACAATATCTCTTCTTCTATTTAAAAACCAAGTCGGGATATTGTATTCTGTAGGCTTGTTAATAATTGTGACGATTTTTTCAATTTCTTCTTCTGTTAATTGTCCAGCTCTTTTAGTAAGGTCAACTCCAGCTCTTTTGAGGATCAAATTGGAGAAGCGACGCCCAATTCCTTTGATTGCGGTTAAAGCATACATTACTTTGCGACGCCCGTCGATGTTTGTGTTGAGAATACGCAAGATGAAGTTAAACTCACTTTCTTGAGTCACAACTAAGCTTGACATTCTGTGGCTTAAATATTATCAAAATGGAAGATAGAAAACTAAAGCGAAAAGAGGCGAAATAGAAAATTTTGTAAACTGGCTCTGATGGAAATAATGATATAATTGAGGAGAAATAGAGGAAGAGGAGAAGATTGAAAGAAAAATTATAAATTCAGTATATGTTTATAAGAAAAGATAGCAGAGGAAGAAGAGGATTAGGCAGATATTAAAGATAATGAGGAGTAAAGCCAATGAAGATTATAAAATAAATGCTTAAAGCGTTAAAAAGCTTTTCTAAACGTGACAAGACTGAACTGACTGTTTGGCCGAGTGGTCTAAGGCGGTAGCTTTAGGCGCTATTCCGAAAGGGCGTGGGTTCAAATCCCACAGCAGTCATTTTTACTTAAAAAATTTAAAAGATTATTATTAATTAGGCACACAGTTTTCTTAACACATATGGCAAAATTCCTCCATTCTTGAAATACTCCACTTCTACATCTGTATCAATCCTCGCAATTACATTAAACTCAGTCCCTTTATCAGTTTTCACAGTCAATTCTTCCTTTACCTTAATATCTCCTCCCTTTAAATTAATTGTGAATTTTTCCTTTCCTGACAAACCAAGCGACTCAGCATTTTCTCCTTCTTTATATTGTAAAGGCAAAACTCCCATCCCTACCAAATTCGACCTATGTATCCTTTCATAGCTTTCTGCAATTACAGCTCTAATTCCTAACAAAAGTGTCCCTTTAGCAGCCCAGTCCCTTGAAGACCCGCTGCCGTATTCTTTTCCAGCTAAAATTACCAAATTTTCATTATTTTTTCTGTATTCTTCACTGACATCAAAAACTGACATTTCTTGTCCTGATGGAAAATGAACTGTGCTTGGGCCAGGTTTTTCGACAAGCTGATTAATAAGCCTGATATTGGCAAAAGTGCCTCGTTTCATTATTTCATCATTTCCTCTTCTAGCCCCATAAGTGTTAAAATCAGGCTGTGATACCCCTTTTTCTTGTAAAAATCTAGCGGCAGGAGATGTTTTACCAATATTTCCGGCAGGCGAAATGTGGTCAGTAGTAATAGAGTCTCCTAATTTTAATAAACAATAAGCATCAGATATATCAGGGATTATAGGCAGCTCTCGGGCTAAGTTTTGGAAATAAGGAGGATTATGAATATAAGTATTATCAGTCCAATTATACATTTCGCCTGTTGGGGCTTGTAGCTCGTTCCATTTTTCAGTGCCCTGTGCGATTTTCCCATATATTTCTTTAAACATTTGTGGCTTTATCACAGTATTTGTCAAAGCCTGCATATCTTTTCGGCTTGGCCAGACGTCTCTTAAAAATACATCAGTCCCATTTACAGTGCCTAATGGCTCTTTTTCAAAATCAATATCCATTCTTCCAGCTAGTGCATATGCGACTACTAGTGGAGGAGATGCTAAATAATTAGCCCGAGTAAAAGGATTGACCCTGCCTTCAAAATTTCTGTTTCCTGATAAGACAGCTGCAGCTACTAAATCGCCTTTTGTGATAGCATCGATTACTTCTTCATCTAAATCCCCACTGTTGCCAATACAAGTCATACACCCGTATCCTGCATGGTAAAATCCTAGCTCATTTAAATAAGGCTGGACTCCTGCAGCTTCAAGGTATTTACTGACTACGCCTGAGCCTGGAGAAAGACTGGTTTTTATATAAGGTTTTACTTTTAAGCCTTTTTCGACTGCATTTTTAGCGAGAACTCCAGCTGCCAGCATAACATCAGGGTTCGAGGTATTTGTGCAAGATGTAATGGCTGCTATAACGACTGAGCCGTTATTTATGGAATATTCGTGGCCTTTATAGGTAAAATTTTGAGGGTTTGAGGCAGATTTCAAGCCGAAACCTTTAAAACTGACAGGACTGGTTAGGCAGGATTTGAAGTTTTGTTTGGCAAGGGAGAGTGGAACTTTGTCTTGAGGCCTCTTTGGGCCTGCAATGCAAGGTTGGACTTCAGAGAGGTCTAATTCCATGATATCTGAATATTTTGGATCAATTCCGGTATAGTCTCTAAAAAGTCCTTGTGCTTTTAAATATGCACTGATGTATTTTATTTTTTCTGGATCTCTGCCAGTTTGTTCTAGGTATTTCAAAGTTTGGTCATCTGCAGGGAAAAATCCCATGGTAGCTCCATACTCAGGAGCCATATTAGCTACTGTGGCTTTGTCAGCTAAGCTTAGCTTTCTGCAGCCATCTCCAAAGAACTCTACAAATTTCCCGACAACTCCTTTTTTCCTTAACATTTGTGTAATTGTAAGAACTAAATCAGTTGATGTGGCTTCTTCAGGTAATTTCCCAGTCAGTTTGAATCCTATAACTTGAGGCAAAACCATTGATATTGGCTGCCCTAGCATGACAGCTTCAGCTTCAATACCTCCAACTCCCCATCCTACAATTCCTAATCCATTTATCATGGTAGTATGGCTATCAGTTCCTACCAATGAATCTGGATACAAAATTCCATCATCATTAAAAACTCCTCTTGCCAAATACTCCAAATTGACTTGATGCACAATTCCAGAGCCCGGCGGTACAATCTGCAGGTTTTTAAAAGCATTTTGTCCCCATTTCAAGAACTCAAACCTATCCCGATTCCTCCTGAACTCCATTTCTTCATTTATTCTCAAGGCTTCTGCCGATCTACTCGCATCTACTTGTACAGAGTGGTCAATCACCAAATCGACAGGACATAGTGGGTTAATCAGCCCTGGCTCTTTTCCTAATTTTACAGTCGCATCTCTCATAGCTGCGAGATCTACAACAGCTGGGACTCCTGTGAAATCTTGTAAAACGACGCGGGCAGGCTTAAAAGGAATTTCCACGTCTTGTTTGCTTTTATTGGTTCAATCTAGAATATTCTCTACGTCTGACCCTTTAATTGAAAATTCATCACAATTGCGAACAGAAGATTCTAAAAGAATACGGATACAGTACGGGAGCTCGAGAAGGCGAGGATCTTGTAAAGAGGTTAAGGAGAAGTATTGAAAACGTGTAGGAAGGTTAAGGTCTTGGAGAGTATGCTTAAAAGGGTTTTTCGTCAGAGAAGAAATCCTTCGCAACATTTATTATGGTATAATTAAATCAGAAGTAATTTATGAGGAATGGAGGAGAGAATTGGGAAATAAGCAATAAGTGTACTATTATTGGTGATAAAGTATAGAGAGACAATTTGCATTTTTATATAGAAAAAGGTAAGTTAATGCGAAAAAAAAGAATTAATCTCTTATTCCCTCTTTTATAAAAGCATAAAAGAAATATGAAAGAGTTAGGGGAAAGTGAATGGTACTTAGGCAAAATTTAGGCGTTTATTGTATATATATTTGGAATTTTTAGATAATTTATATAAATATAAATACAGTAGAAATTATAAATAAGTTTAAAAGCTTAAGCTAAAGTCAGTTATATCAATTTGAGCTAAATTCATTCTCAATACAGAAGAGCAATAAAAAGCTTAATCAAGATTTTGAAGCAAAAAACTAACAGTTGCTAAGTAAAAGAGGGATAAGTGTGATCTATTGAAAACAAATATAATTAGAAACTCAGAGATTTTACTATTCTTGGCATTTTTTTTCACGTATAATAAAGAAGGAATATAACTAGAAATCTTGATTCCAGACTCAAAATGTGATTATCATAAATATTTCCATCTCAATTCAAACTTGATTATTCATATATAAACCTATGAAAATAGTGTGAATGCTCAAAGCTAATTTTTTCTATTGGATTGCCAAATCTTGAAGGATTGGTTTCAGATACCCTATCATTAGTTCGCTTGCACTTAATGTCATATTTATTATTATAGATTTCAATGAGTAGCCATTTTGACACTGACAAAGCATTGGAAGTCATGAAATGATTAAACGGTGAAGATGATGGTGTTCAAAGATATAGAGGAATGCCTTTTGCGAATACAGAATGATTTATCATTGACAATATTTGGCTTAAAAAGTGAAAAAAGCTTGCAGGCTTTTTACAGGAAGATTTAGATGTCCAAAGTCTTGGGGAAATTGATAATTCTGATTTAATTGAGAATAGTAATGACATATGAAAGGAACCAGATGAAATTATAGTAAAACAAACTCTAGCTTTAGCGATTGACTATGAAATTATACCTAGAAAGGCATGAAAATATTTTGCTGAGAAATACGGTTGTAAAGACGGATCAGAAATCTCCAGAAAAAGCATAGAAATGTCAGGCATGGAAACTCAAATAGAAGTTAAGTATAAGCCTATTAAAACTATAGTTTGAAGAGCTAAGAAATGAGAAACTGATAACCCAGTAACTATATATATTTCCAGAAAAGCATGAATCAGAGACTTTAGGTCGAAATTTCGAAGAATCATGAGACAAAAAATTAATTCACTTATAGACGACGATGATATGAAAGTCTGGAAGCTTGATCCTACCGTTTCCCTCACAGATCTCAAAGAGCTCTCCAAAACAGATAATCTACCTATCAAATTTCCAGGAAAATCTCTTGAAACAAATGAAGTCATCGAAGAGTCAGAAATTGCTGACGAGGACATTATAGTGATAGAAGTCAGAAAATTCGGCCTTGAATGGACATTTGCCAAAGAAACATCAGCTAAAAGATGCGAAAGCTGCAGAGCAGAAATTTCAGCATGAATAGAATGCAAATGCAAAAAATATTTATATTGCGATGAAAAATGTATGAAGCAAGACTCAAAATTCCACTGGTGTAATGGAACTATCAGTAATAATCAGTATTCTTATCAAAGCCAAAACCAAAGTCAAAGCAATAACTCTTATTATTCTTATAACTCAAATCCTTATTCTAGCAGTGCTTATTCTAGCAGTGCTTATTCTAGTGGTGCTTATTCTAGCAGTGCTTATAGCTATAATCAGACTGAAAAAAGAGCTATGGAGAGAACTAGTTATAGTAAGCTTGGAATTGCAGGACTGCAGAATTTAGGAAATACGTGCTTTATGAATTCAGGGCTTCAGTGTGTTTCTAATACATATGTTTTGACTGAGCATTTATTATCTGATAAATATCTGAATGATATTAATAGGTCAAATCCTATGGGGACTGGAGGAGATTTAGTCCAAGAATATGCAGCGCTAGTTAAAGAAATGTGGTATGGGAACAGCAGCTCTGTATCACCATGAAATTTTAAGAGAGCTTTTAGTAGGTTTGCGACCCAGTTTTCAGGTTTCAATCAGCATGATTCTCAAGAAATGGTATCATTTCTATTAGATGGGATTCATGAAGATCTAAATCGGGTACAAGAAAAGCCTTATATAAGTGAGCTTAAAACAGCTGGACTCCAAGAATCAGAAATTGCACACTTATTCTGGTCTACCCACATTTCAAGAAACCAAAGCATTATTGTTGATCATATGTATGGCCAATATCGTTCAGAAGTAGAATGCCCTGACTGCAGAAGAAAATCACTTGCTTTTGATCCATTCCTCATGCTAACCCTTCCAATCCCATCTAATCAGCAAACTTCTCTAGATCTAGTTTTCATCCCTTATAACTCCCAATCTGCAATTAAAATCAGAATTCAAGTCAAAGAAAATGCTTATTTCAAAGAAGTTAAGCAAGAAGTTTCCAGATTATTATCAATCGATCCTAATTGTATAGTTCTTGCAGAAGTATCACATGGATATGCAATTGAAAGATTTATTGATGATGACGAACGAGTGTCAAAAAACTCCAAGCCGTATGCATATCAGACTCCTGATATATCAAATGATGACTGTGTAATACAAATTAGCTTTATTAAAGAATCTAGTGGGTATTTTACTTCATCTAGCTCTCCAGCAGGATTTCAAAGGTTTATTGTGCTCAACAAAAATTCAACTATAGAGACTATCCACTATGCGATTTTTGAGTTTGTGGCAAATATAGGGAATATTGAGCTTTACCCGAATTTACGTGAAAAGTTTAATCAGTTGATGCCTTCATTGGTAAGTGGAAGAGATTCTGATATTTATTCATTGAAATTGATAAACCCAAATCAAAAGAAAAATTATTCCGGCCAAAATAAGCAATGTCCTTATTGTTTGCAGGTAAAGTGCAATAATTGCCCTTTACCCTATACAGAAGAGCCTATAATTGATTATTTTGAAAAATCTAACGAAAAAATACTCAAGGTTGAGGTTACATTTTCTAAAAATATTCGATTTTCGTTAATAACCCTAAGCTCAATCGAAACTCATGTATCCTGCCAAGACAATATCAAGCCAAAATCAACCCGCATTACTCTTTATGATTGTCTCAACCAATTTTCACAGCCAGAAAGGCTTGATCAAGACAACACTACTTATTGCTCCAATTGTAAAGACCATAAAAGAGGCCTTAAAAAAATGGACATTTACAAGCTGCCAAATATCTTGATAATTCACCTGAAGAGATTTAAGCATTCTCAATATTCTTATAACTCAAAAAATGATAAGCTAGTAGAATTCCCAATAGAAGGTCTTGATATGGGGAGATTTTCAATAACTGGAGGAGCCTCAATATATGATCTTTATGCAATTTCAAATCATTATGGTTCTTTGGATGGAGGCCACTATACTGCATATGCTAAAAACCACGAAAATGGCCGATGGTACGAATTTGATGACTCTCATGTATCCCCTATATCAGAGCCTGTCGAAAGCACCCTTATAAAATCATCTGCATATGTGCTATTTTATCAGAAAAGATAATATTTAGAATAAATTTAATATTATTGCAATATCCTTGGGATTGTGAGTCCTAATTTCTCTCTAAGTTCTTTTATTTCTTGTTTATTTATTTCGTTTTCTTTTTTAGATTTTGAGTGCTCAGCTAATATAGCCTCTAAAGAAGATTTAAGCTGCCTGATAAAATCTTTATGCTGAACTATTTCATCTTCTTTTTTCCGAAGGCGCTTAATAAGTGAAAGCTCATCTTGCTGAATGGTGTTTCCTGGCAAAATTAAGCTGTATATATCTATATCGTCTTGAATGCTTCCAAATGTAGAAACTGACGCTCGTGTGTTATTTATATTTCTTCTTGTTCCTATATTAAGAGAAATTGGCATTAATGCGGTATCAGAGCAGGTTTGGCCTAAAGACTGTATTATTCCTTCTTCTTGAATTGCAGATATATTAGGTGTATCTTCATATATCAAAGTACTCCTCATTAAAGATTCATCATGGTCTAACGTCAGCAGCTCTGCTTCAATCCCGCTTTGGATTTCTGCGTTTTCATCGGTTATTTTTATCAAATTTTCGAACTGTTTTTTCATTTTATGATCATACATCTGGACCTTGTTAAATTTTTTTGAACTTAAATTCAAAGTTCGGTCCTTTAGCATAGAAATTTCTTCCCTCAATTTGATGGTTTCTTTTTCATAAATTTTCATTTGTTTATAATATTCTTCAGATTGGGCTTCTTTTTCTTTTAAAAGTGCTTCTAAACTCTCAATTTTTACTTTGGAATTTTTTTCAATTTGGCTGATTTCTTTTTGATGATCGATTTCTAAGGTGTCTTTGGATTTTTCAAGATCGCAAATTTTTTGATGAAGAATTTTATTGTCTCGGCAGAGCTGGTCAATTGTTTCTTTTATAAGTGCACTTTCACGGCTAAATGATCGATGATGGCCTGGATTTGAAGATAACGACACTTTTGGGAAATCGGGGGTTGAAAATAGAGATGGGATATTTTGTGGGGGATTTATAGGCGAGTGAGGAGGACTGATGGGGTCTTCAAGCTGCACATCGATCATTTTTAAATTTTTATTAATTTCGTTTTAACAACGGATTAGATTATAGACTATTGCATTGAAAAATTAATGTGGTTTCTCTTTAATTTGAGCTGATTTAATTTTTTTAAAAATAAATTAAATGATTTTTAGTCTTCTAACAAAAATAAAGATATTTACAATTACTAATGACCTTAATCGATACTATGGTATTGCCGTTTTTTATATTTTATAAATGAATCGATTATCAGAGATTGATGATGCAATAAGAAAAAAGCTAACTTCTTCATATACGAATTTCTCATCATCAATAAGTGCTACTAAAAGAGCCAGAATACTTATGGAAGCTAAGCCCCTACTTAATGCTCACGTAAAATGTCGAGAAATATGAGAAGCTTTGCAATTAGCAGATTACAAAAAAGAAGGGGTCCTTAATGATGCAGCCCTTCAAGTTCTCTTAGAGAAGCAAAGCAAAAATTTATATGATTTATTGCAGGTAAAAACGTGAGAAGATATGATAGACTTATTAGATCAAGATGAAGACGGCTTCATTAATGAAGATGAACAAATTTTGATGTTTTCTATCATAAAAGAGCGAATGCAAAACTGTGCCAACGAGCTATGTGAAATCCATGAGTACAACTTTTTCAAAGAGCTAATGAAAACCATTAGAATCATAGAAACTGATATTATTAAATATCAAAGAAGTCTCCGACAAAGAACTCATATTAAAGAAATGGGCATTTACCAGCAAATTGGTCTGGAGCGTAAAGAAGAATTTGAAGAGCAATGAGATGCAAAATTTCAAGAATGCGAAGAAGAATGTGAAAAAAGAGTACAAGAAATGAAAAATAAGCATGAAAAAGAAATGGAGCAGTTAAACCAAGAAATCTTTGAAAGCCTTGATGTTTTAAAATTCAAACCAAAAATGCTTATGAAAGAATTACAATATAGAGAACAAATAGTCGCAGTAAATGAAAGATACGGCGAAGCCCAAGTAATTAGAAATGAGCTAAAATCATTTGAGATTGCTGAAATAAACAGAGTGGAAAATCTTATAATAACTGAACAAGATAAAAAACGGAAAAAATTGCTGGTTGTCCAGAAAAGAGAAATGGAGCATTTATTAATGAAAAATTCAGAAGCAATCAACCAGCTGAAAATTAAAAAACAAAAAGATTTATCCAGGCTGGAAAAAGAAATAAAACTGCATTTTCATGATATTAAAAAAAATCAAAACCAAGCAAGTCGCATTGCTGAAAAAATAGGATCATATAGAGATGAATTAAGAAGAACTAAATTTAAGTCAAATAAAATGAAGCAGCTTAAAAAGGCAAGAGATTTGAAAACAAGGAAAAAAACAGCTAGGTCTTTAGCAGCGTCATGATCTTTACCTATGATTTTGCCGAACGCAAAATCTACAGTAAAAAATGCCCTTGGAAGCCAGCTAAGTATGACTGTAGGATTTAAATCAATTAGTCCTTTAAAAGTCGACTTAACCACTTTGACGAAATTTAATATAAAAAGTGACCCTGTAGCTACCGAAAGGCCTGTCAATATAACTCCAGATTTTATGAATTCGACTTCTTTTGCAAGCAAAACAGGGAAACTTTTACAGTCAAAAAAGCCAACAAATACGCTGCCGCTGCTGAGTGCACATTATAGTGATTCACTTGAAAGACTCTCTGAATAATTATTAATAAATATTATCATGTTCATTAGGCTCCTTGGCCTCTCTATTCTCTTTATATTGTAGATCTACTATTGGTTTATTCTCTTCCCGAGAGAGATATGCTCGTGTAATATATTCAAAAAAATAAAAATTGTAAGATTCTGTGATGTCAAGTCTACAATACCCAAGTCCTTCTTTTTCAGGGATTTTTCTTGAATAGCTTAAAGTTTCTATTCAAGTTTTATCCTCACTTATATAAGAAATAAATCCTGTGTGGCCTCCTTCAGCATTTCTTATAAGAAGAATATCCCCTATATTTATTTTGTCAATATTTTTTAATGATAAATTTTCCAGCACAGCTCTAATAGATGGGTTTTTCAAATTTCCTTCAGCTGCAAATTGCATATGTCTAGTTGTAAAAGAGCATGGAGAATTTATTCATTTAGAAATAGAAGATGAGCAGTCTTCAGTCCTTAAATATTTATTTTGATACCGACAATCACTTCTTGATCCTCCAACTGAATATCCTAGAGAAAATATAAGTAATTCTCCTTGAGGAGGGCTTAAGTCATCTTTATAGAAATAAAATCAGTTTTCGAAGCCTTCAAGATTTAAGATGTCAAATCCTTCAGGGAATTGAAAAGTTTGAATCAATGGGCTGAAATTTAAATCTCAAATATTATAATTTCTGAAAATAGGTTCTAAGTCACTGAATTTATTTGATCCTAATATTAAAGATAATATTCTAATAATTCCTACCTGTATAAAATTGATGTTTGAAGTACCCAATAGGTTCTCAGTATCATCAAAAATAATTTTTCTTTCAGGATCTAGGCTTATATAACTATCAATAGGCTCGCTAATAATTTTATCAAAATTTTCTTTTAAAAATTGCTTTGCTCCTCTGATAATAGCAGCATTAAGATTTCTTTGCAATGACTTTGAAATTTTGTCTTTATGATTCTGGTTAAGATAGTCCATTAGTGTTTTATGCATTTTCATATCTCTGCTAAGAGCAGCTAATACTTCTTTCTTCAACATTTTAAATTTATCATTACCACCTTCAAATTTCTGGATTTCATTAATCAAGCATTGAGAAATTCCTCTTATTTCTCTCACAATTTCTCGTCTTCTTATTTCTTCTTCAATCACAGCTTTACTGAAAGGTGATTCACTCATAGGCTATCAAAACCTAATAAATTATTTTTATGAATAATCATCATTATATATCTCATCATCTATTAATATTTTTGCTGGTTTTTGAGCTTTAAATCTATACAAATAATCTAAAAATCTTTGCATCCATGTTTATAATTGATGAGTGCCACCAAAGAGCGAACTTTCACAGGCTCCGAAAAGTCAAAAAGTGTCCGCTCCACCAATATAACAGCCGCCAAAGCCGTTGCAGACGCTATTAGAACTTCTCTCGGCCCTCGTGGTATGGACAAGATGATCAAGGACTCCAAAGGTGAGGTCACAATTACAAATGACGGTGCGACAATCCTCAAACAAATGGAAGTCGTTCACCCCACGGCCAAGATGCTTGTAGAGCTTTCCAAAGCCCAAGATATCGAAGCTGGAGACGGCACTACATCAGTCGTGGTATTGGCTGGGTCTCTTCTCAGTGCTTGTAATGGGCTGCTTGATAAAGGAATCCATCCAAGCTTGATTTCAGACAGCTTTAAGCTTGCTGTCAATAAAGCTTCAGAAGTCCTTGAAGAAATGTCCGATAAGCTTGACCTAAATGATGAAGAAGCGCTGATAAAAATCGCCTCTACAAGTTTAGCAAGCAAAATTGTGTCCCAGCACTCAACTGAACTTGCCCCAATCGCAGTAAGGGCAGTGATGAACATTGTAAAGCCAGGCGACGATAATGTGGATTTGAGAAATATTAAAGTCAGCAAAAAATTAGGAGGGACTGTAGATGATACTGAATTAGTCAATGGATTGGTTTTTGCAACAAATCACGCAGCACATGCAGCAGGTGGCCCTACAAGAGTAGCGAACCCAAAAATTGGATTAATTCAGTTCTGTCTGTCATCTCCAAAGACTGATATGGAAAACAGCGTTGTTGTGCACGATTATCAAGCAATGGACAGAATTTTAAGAGAAGAAAGAAAATATATTGTAGGATTGTGCCAAAAAATTGTGCAGACAGGCTGCAATGTGCTTTTAATCCAAAAATCAGTCCTGAGAGACGCAACTAATGATTTAAGCCTGTTTTATTTAGCGAAAAACAAAATTATGGTCATTAGAGACATTGAGCGAGACGATGTAGATTTTATTTCAAGGACTTTAGGCTTAACCCCTGCAGCTCATGTTGACCAATTTACCCCAGACAAATTAGGAACAGCTGAGCTATGTGAAGAAGAAACAGTCGGAGAAGGCAAAATTATTAGAATTACAGGTGTCCAAAATGACCATCCTAGTGGCAAAACTTCCTCAATTTTAGTCAGAGGGTCTAACCAGCTAATTATTGACGAAGCCGACAGATCTTTACATGACGCCCTTTGTGTTATTAGAAGCCTTGTTAAGAAAAAAGCTCTATTACCTGGTGGAGGGGCGGCTGAGACTGAAATTTCTATTAAATTAATGGAATACGCAAGAGGGCTAATTGGTGCTGAAGCAATCTGTGTGAGGGCGTTTGCTGAGGCTTTTGAGATTATTCCTTATACTTTGGCTGAAAATGCAGGGCTTAACCCAATTTCACTTGTGACAGAGCTAAGGAACAAACATATGGAGGGGGATAAAAATGCCGGGATTAATGTAAGGAGAGGAGGAATTACAAGTATGATGGATGAAAATGTTATTCAGCCTTTATTGGTCACACTGAGCGCAGTAAGGTTAGCTACTGAGTGTGTGAGGATGATTTTAAAGATTGATGAAGTCGTTATGGTTAGATAAAATCTTTTAATAATTCGGAGTTCTAGGAATTTTTAATGCAAAAATAATTAAAAAATGAATAAAAACTACTTAAAAATGATTATTTTATAAATTTAGATATGGCTGATGAACTTAATGATATGCTATTCCATTTATTGTGGGTAAAAGATACTGTATTTGATTCTAGCCCAAAAGCGATTATTCCTCAGACAATAATTTACAAATATTATCAGCCGAGGCATTGATTTTTTACATCACAAGATGGGACAATCAAAAGGAAATCTAAAGAAAAGCTAACAAAAGAACAAATTCAGCATGAGTTTATGAAAGCTATTTCTCCATCAGGCATTATAGCTGTGTATTATTGTATTTATAAAAATAAAAGAATTATTGAATATTTGACTACCAAAACTTTCAATGAATTTTTGTATAAAAGGAAAATCGAGTATGATGGGATCCTTCAAAAATTTGTAGATCCTTACGGATCTAAAAATTTCGCATTAACAGCTATATGAACACCTAATTTCTGCATGTTCGAGAAAAAAGAAAACAAGCTTGATTTATTTAACCAAAGCTTCGATCTCTATGAAAGAGCTATGACTTTTGAAGGCAAAGAGTACTTCGTTGAAGCCATCCCTCTCAGAGGCAACGACATCCCCCGCAAGCTCCAAGAAAATTGTGACTCAATAGTATCCCACGTATCAGCTGTCAGTTTCGAAAAACTAAAAATCGCCAGAATGGTCGTCCACTTCCGAATCGACAATAAAATGAGACTCTGGCTTCTCTGTGCAACCTCCTTACGATTTTCAACTGATGCCCATATGCTTCCTATTGATTTAAATGCTGAAATGGGAATTCCTAAGATTTTCAACCTAAAAAAGCTGACAGTGGATTTCAAAAATCCAGCAATTCTGATAAAAAGTGTTAGATGCTCTATGTGTGAAGCAATGTTTGAGCATGATAAAATTGCTGAAATGGACTATAGGATGGTGATTTCGCTGTTAAAAGACGAAGAAATACCGATTATAATTAGGAATATCCATCCTAGACTTAAGATCAATGATTATAAAAGGCTGAAAAATCATGAAAAATTTTTGGAAAAAAAGGCTCCATTGTGTTTTGACTGCTTTTTGTCACTTTCTAGGAACTTGCCGTCTAGTGGGGTGCTTAAAAGTGTTCCTAGATGTCAGTCGTTATGTGGAATTGGGCCTTTGCATCCTGATAGATTGAAATCAAGAAGAAACCGCACAATGTCTTCGCTTACAAGAAGTCCTGTTATGGCAAGAACACCGAGCACCGCTTCATCAAGAAATATTTTTTCATCAAGGACTACAAAAACAGCAGGTGGGGAATTAATATTGATGCCATTGTCTCCAGTTTAAAATGTAATTAGTAAATTAATAATTTATCCAAATTTATGCTACTTGTGGAAATTTTATGTTTATCATTAAAAGTATATTAAATACTTAGATATTTGCTTTCAGATTTTTCTATTTGTTGAAGGTAATTTTAATTTTCTAGTAATTTTAGAATTGTGATTATTTTGAATTTATAACTCGTTAATTGAATAAGAAAACTATAGCCCAAATTCTTTCTATGCTAAATAATACCAGAATGCAATATAGATGATATTTTAAAAATATAGAAAATTTGTGATAGTTAAAAAATTTTGTTTAAAGGTTTCAATGAAGAAATATTCTGAATAATTAATTGATGGAGAAATTTTTAAAGATAACTAGAATAAGCATTTTTTAATAAATTTGTTTATAAATGAATTGTGTGTAATTATAAATTTACTAAGAAGTTAGATCTGATCCGAATAAATAAGTTTTTAGCCCAAAATAAACCTAAAACCATTCAGATTATAAATTATAATTTTTATTGTAAAAACAGAAGATTCAAATACTTGCAGTTTAAGAAGAGTAAAGAGTATCTCAATAAGCTAATAAATTATAATACTGATCATATTAAATTTTATGCCAAGGTTTTTTCATAATATTACAATTTAATAATGATAAAAGGAAGTTTAGAAGGACAAAACTCAAGCTTTATTTATGACTATAAAGGAGTTTGGAAGTCATATAAAAAGTTCAAAAAAGAATCAATATATAAATTATTCAATTTTTTTTCTGATCTCTATAACAACCGAGAAGAGCCAGAAATGAAAACAACTACACAGAAAGTTGTCGAAGTCATTTTAAATTCTATCATCACTTTACAGATAATTGGGCTAAATTGACACCTACAGTCTGATCATGATTTCCTAAAGTCATATGAAATTTATTGACAATTGCTCGGATATGCAGGATTTGATAATATTTGTGCAGACTCAAACTGACTGATCCAATGCTATTATGGTTTTTTATTAATGATAGCGATGACTGCTTTATTGATTTTTCTTTCTGTATTATGATCTTCAAAAACTAGAAAACTCAGCACAGTCCCAAGATTTTTTCTAAAAAAGTGTGTGGTTTTTCTCTCTACCATTGGGCTGGTCCCTATATCTACTCTGCTCTTATTAGTAATAAAATATTCATCAAAAAGTAGCAATGAAATTACAGAATATACAAACTGCGAAAATTGCAATTTGAATTTAGGGTCATTGCAGGTTATTGCTTCAATTCTTTGCTTAATATTTCTTTTTTGTCTAAGCATCTTTAATGAATTATTTTCTGCAGAGTTAAGACATTCCCGGCGTTCTGAGAATATTAAGTCTAGAGCTCATTCAGGATTAAATGTCCAAATGCTATGGATAACTTATTTAAGTGTAGGATTTTTTGTGACTTTAAATGATTACAGCAACGCTTATTTCAAATTTATTTTAATTTTTTTTCCTAGCAGAGTGATAATAAATGCATTTTTTGACAGACCATATTACAATGTTGAAGCGAATTGAATACTTATATCAAGAAATGCAACTATTTTATTAACAACCCTAGCTTTTATATTTGGAAAAATTATCGACAACTCTGGGGTAATTTTGCTTTTATTTTTTATCGTAGATCCTTTAATGATTATTATATTGCTTCATATCTATAATAAAACAGAAAAAATTGTAGGTAGGAGATACGTTATACCTAAATCTCAATATGAGTTTGAAATAAGGTTCAGAGACGAGCTTTCTGCTACACCAAAAGATCACCGGACTATAGTTTTGAAATTTTCCAAGGTCGAAAAGATCCCTCACTTCTATAAGGACAAGTTATTAGTCATATGAGAAACAAATTACTGCTTTTATGTCCTAAATGATGAAAGATTAGCACGTGTAAAGCTAACAAAAGCAAAAAATGAAAGAAACAGCATAGAAGGCGATTTCCAAGAGTGGCTCTTATATAAATGCTTTGAGGACTCTAATACTGCCCTCTATGAAGACATAAATCTCCTTATCTATTTATTAGAGCTAGAAAAAGTAAAAAAAGACGACAGGATTTTATGTTACTATTTAATAGGCTTCTGAGATGAAATTACATCAAGAAATCCTAGAGTAGACAAACTTCATTTTATTATGAAAAATCTATCAAAAAAGCTAATAAAGGTAAAAAAAAAATATTCAAGCATAATAGCAAAATTTCCTTATAGTGCTTATTCTCACGAATTGTACGGGACGCTGCTTCAAGATATGCTTGGAGACTATGAAACAGGTGGAAAAATGCTAACAAAAAAAGAAAATTTAATGGCACTTGAAAATCAGCAGCCTGAAGACAAATTTTTTCAATTTTCTGAATTTAATGGATTTTTATTAATATCTGCTAATAGAGAAAATTTTGGAGTTATCACATTTGCTAATCCCAAGGCTTCTCTGATCCTTAAGCAATCCACAGTTAATTTAATGGGTACAAAAATTGTAAACTACATCCCTTCTCCTTATGACCAAAATCATGATTCATATATGCAAAAATTCATAGAAAACTGCACCAATCCTGATATAAGCATGACAATGGGATTTTTTCTTCAAACTGAGCGAGGTTATCTCGTTGAGTGTAAATTCCAAACAAGATTGGTTGCGTTGGAGTCGAATTTGTATTTTATGACCTCATTAAAGCAAATTCACAAAAGCAGACAAATTGCGCTTTTATCAGAGGACGGATATATTTTAAGCCACAGTGAGCTTTTTACGCATTATATAGATGAATCTATAAATTCCTTTAAAGGATTTCGTATTTCTGAATTAATACCAGAAATAGATATAAGTATAATGGACTCATTTGATCCTGTAACAGTAAAAATTAAAGGGCATCCACTTGTATTTTCACATATTATTCATAAAACTGGATCGACAGTTATGCATGCTCTATTGTTAATCCATGAAAGAAATGAAATGACCCAGTGGCAGAAACGAGAGGATTATGACCAAATTAATTTTTTTCAAAATTGTCTTTCTTATCAAATTATTTCTGAACCGACTTTGTCTCCGTCTATAATGGATCCAAAATCGTGACAGGAAGAAAAAATAGCCAAACATTTGTCGATAAGTAATATTTCGTATGAAAGCATGGCAGTTTATGATAAAGAAGTTAATGAAACTAAAACATTAGGCCAAAAAGAGCTAGAAAAAACCTCACAAACGCAGAGTAGCTACTCTGCGAGCCAGTCAAGTAAGGTTTATATAGGATTTGGAAATAATATGGTAATTAAATCAGAAAGCGCTTTAAGGCTATTTAAGTGGACTCTTCTTGCATCGGTATTTTTTATCTAGATTTTGATTGTGATAGCAGCCAATATTATCATAATGTCATTGATTTATAATCAAATAAGTTATTCAAATAATCTTGGAGTTATAAAGCGGATTGCTGAAATTTTGTATGAGTCAAGCAAAGTCGCTTATTTAACACGAGCTATGGATGCAGGAATCAAATATAAAATAGTCAACTACACATATTATAAAGAAATGTTTCTTGATACCTTTGATGATTTAACCCTAATTCAAGATCAATTAATAAATGATTATTCAAGATGAAGTAATTGTAAAGTATCATCAAAAATTGCAGATGAAGATATACCAAACTGAAACCCAAATTCAGGAAGGGACCCAGAGTACTTGAATCTTTATGATTCAATATCGAAGTCTAGAGAAGCGGTATATATTTATATAGGGGAAAAAATATATTGAAGTAATTGAAAACAATCAAAACTATGGGTATTATGAATTTGAATTGATGCTCAACACTTATGGGAATATTTATCAAATACTAAATAACTCTTTTGTAGGCTTCATAGACTGCGAAATCAGCACTTTAAAGGAAGCAAACACTATTATTGACGCTCTAACAATTCTTGGAGTAATAATTGTAAGCCTCTGCTTTATGGCACTGATTCCTATAACCAAAAAATTTGTCAAAACTTATGATGCCTTGTTAAATTTTGTGAAATCCTTGGCACAAACATCATATTTTGAAGTTCATCAAAACATCTTAAACCGGCTTTCTGCAATCCATGATATTGCTATGGAATTCGAGTTTGGGAATCATTTTAAAGTAGAAAATGTAAAAGTTCATTATAAAAATGGATATAGGATGATTGTGCTATGCGCTATATTTGTAGCTATATCTTCTCTTTATTATTTTTTAATCAGCTATTGACTTTATCCCTACCTTCAAGATTACGTTATCAAGCGATACGATTTTATGCAATGCTGGTATACCCGAAGTGCGTATATATCAGAAATTTCGCTTTGATCAAGAGAAGTTACCACAAAATCATTTTATCCTTTATCTAGTATCCTGCCTTCTCATTATGCTTTTAGAGATCCGAATTATGAAATTATTGCTAAAATCAATAGCTTTGACCAGACAAATATAGATATTTCAAGCAAAAAATACAGAGAAATGTATTCTAATGGATTAAAAAATTATGTTTTTGAGTCACAGGCAAATCCTGAAGATTTATTTTTTAGCTATGGATCTTATTCTGGGTCTAGTGTGCTGGTGATTGAGTCATTCTTTAACTCATTTGGAGGAATCTCTCAGACTGATAGAGTGATTTATTACAACAGAATGAGCATACTGCAAAAATCGATTAAAAATGTTACAGATCAGGCTGATACTGACTCAAGCCACTTAATAAAGAGTGAGTTGAATTCCATGGTTTATATAACAATTGGATATTGCTTTTTTTGCATTGGGCTTTACTTTTTATTGTACATTCCTTATATATATTTGGAGAAGCAAAAACTCGCCAGGCTTCAGACAATTTCTTCATTGATGCCTTCTCATATAATCCAGAGAAATGAAGACAGCACACAGCATGCATCTTTGTTATCACGTAATAAAAATTAATGTGAATTTAATTATGAGATAAATTCTTTCTTCATTAAATTTTTAAAATAAAAATTATCATTAAGTATTGGTAATAAATAATTATTTTATTTTGGAAATAGTAAAAATAACTTTTTATGCTAATTAAAACCAACTTTTTCATTCAGTTTTATAATTTCCCACCTGATTAAACATTATTAATTATAAATCATTATTTCTACTATATTTGTTAAAACCTCCTCTGCAAAATCACTTGCTCTTGATTTTCGGTCGTCACAGTCGGGCTTTCCATATCCTCTACCACAATTTCACTTATATTTCCAATAGTCTCGCTTAACCCCAGCCTATTTTCCATATTTTCGCTCATGATTTCTCTCTTACACAGACAGCAAAACGTATTTCTTTCAAACCACAAATCAATACACCTCGCATGATAAATATGAGAACAAGCCAGTTCTCTTATCATATCAGAATCCTTAAACTTATCCAAACAAATAGCACAATCTTTACAATCTGTTTTATATTTTCGTTTTTTAAATGCGATTTTCGGGAAATTTTTATCAATAAATTCTGGCCTTATTGAGTCTTCTGCTATTGTATTGGCTTTTTTATGAGTTTTAATTTTATATATTGCAAAAATTAGGGTTATAAGAAAAACTGCTGCTGAAACTGAAGCAATTATATAGATAATATTTGAGCTGGAGGAAGAGGAAGGGTCGACTGTTCTTGTAGTCAAAGAAAATGTAGAAGTGCTGTGACTTGGGTTGTAAAAAGCAAAATATCAGGGTCCGATGTTTTTAAGGCTGATTTTGAATGAAAATTTGTTGTAGCCAGATTCGTGGTCTTCTGATTCTAGTTTACTAGGGAGGACACTGTCGTACTCGTATAAGTCATAAGGCTTCATGTAGATATCTATATATGTTGAACTAGTAATATTAACTTGTAAATCTTTAGAATAATCTAATAAGGATAAATCTGCATATTTTCAGCAGCAAGAGCTTAATGATAGAGAAGCTTGCGTCTCAAGTGCTAATTTTGTTGATTGAATACTGCAATCTCGGCCAATAAAACCTTCTGTACACTTGCAAATCCCTGAGCTGCATGAGCCATTTCCTGAGCAGCCATTATAGCATGGAGTTTCACTAGAAGTAGTTGCGTATAATGAATAACTAATTTTTTTTGAGCTAGCTGAATAAATTCCTACATATAGATATTTATAGGTAATTTTGTTTGGTATTATTAGATTTTGCTGAGTGGAGCTCATATACCACCCATCATAATCAACATAACTAGCCATGGGGTAAGAATTTCAATATTCAGGTAAGTTGTTTTTATTACCACAAAATATGACTTGAACAGAACTTGAAAGAGTGAGAGATATTGAAATATAATCTTCATAAGCGGCTTTTTCTGTTAAGTTAAAATAGCTTCAAGAGTTAGTTTGTTCTACATCGATTTTTTGATTGAAGGGAAGTGGCACAGCTGTTTGAGAAAAACAAGCTGCAAAAAATAAGGAAATTAAAGATAGTTTCGTCTTGAAATTTATAAACAATAATGAGATTTATTCTCCTATTCATTTAAGATTTAGAGAAATTAAGTAGCTTGCTTAATTAAAAAAGAGAAAATTTTTGTGTATTTTAAAAACAAAATTAATTAATTATCATGAGAAACCAATTATCACAAAAATATTGTATTTGTAGAAGATGGCTGTGAGAAAATATAAATAAACTTTTGAAAGGATAAATAACTATTGATACAACCAAAATTTGTTGAAAATTTATTTTTGTAAATGCCAATAATAATGTGGAATAGATGCTATAAATTGCGCTAAAATCTTAATGCAAACTAATTTAAATAAATTAATAAAGCTATTAACTTAGAAAGCTTATTTCCATTTTAAGGCTTATATTTCTCCAAACTTTCTTTGGCAAAATCGAATTGATAAAAATTCCTATTAATTACGATATAAAATTATTTCCATAATTCAGAAAGCTAGCCATAGTATGAAGATCAAAATCAAAGAAAATTAAAGATATGAGATTCGAGCCTCCTTAAATTTCACAAATCAGCCTGAAAGCTATAAAAATATCTTTAACTTATGAACAGATAAAATATTGCATAAAATTCTAAGAATTCCAGAGAGTAGTGAATAGCTGTTTGCAATTTCAATATGCAAATATGCTTTCCTTCTTTTATAAATCTACTCCATAAATCTTTAATTCATGGATGGACAAAACTTTACATCCTGTCCTTAGAATTACAGGAAACTGTGAATAGCTATTTATAAATCTATCATATAAATAAAGCGAATCTCAACAAGTTTCAGTAATTAGCATTTTAGCATAATACGATATGCATGAGTAATATTCGTGCTGAAAAGATGCCATATTTGTATGTTTTGGATGAGGCATTTTAATTCAATTAAGATCTTTTTTGATATTTCTGATTTATCAACTATTTTGCACCTAAATGCGGTTAAACCTAATGCATAAATATATCCATCACAATATAAAACTTGATAAGAATCTCGGGATCAATTTTGCACTAAAACTAATGATTTCTGATCTTCATTATTACTTAAAAAATTCAGAAAAAGCTTTTTATCACGTTTTTCATTGTATAATAATGATAACAACTTTTCATCTTTCGGAAGTGTAAATATCCATGCTGGCCATTTAATATCATTATGATATGAGAACAAGCCGCTTTCTAGATCATAGCTTGATAGTTTTAAAATCAGATCTCTGCTGCGTTCTCCTTGCTTAAAATAAAATAGCTTACTTGATTCAATAGGCCTTTTAGGGTGGATTTGATAAGTCAATATATTGTCCACCATAATTGAATTAATAATAATAATTATATAATATCAAATAGTTTAACTTCAAATAGAAAAAATCTGTCTGATTTAAATAGTTGGTGCAGAGGGGAAGTGAGGATGTTTATTTCAAAATAAATCAATTTATTTGATTCAATAGGCTTTTTTAGTTCAATATGATGAGCTTGCAAATTGTTAGTCATGGTTTCAATAATTATTAATTAGGAAAATTAAATATCCAT